>PVLA01012100.1:0-47299 GCA_004027455.1 Hydrochoerus hydrochaeris
GTGATGTGGTTTGGAGAGGGCAGTGGGCTCTCACCAGGGCTTCAGTTGTTAAAAGAGAGGCCCCTTGATTTCCACTCTAACAGATGCCAAAGTGGCCAAGGGCATGCAACCATGGAGACCCCTATTGTCTCAAACTTCAAATGGAAAGAAAGGAATACTGAGTCAGTTTGAATATATATTTAGAAGTGTAAATGTATTGTAGAAGGTTATATCCTAGTGTCTGAGTGCAAATGAGGTTCTACCAAAGTCCTGAGTGCAAATGAGGTTCTACCAAAGTCCAACTACACTCAGGGCTCCTCCTGGTTGGCCTCATGCGAGGTTCCAGTCACAGGAACCAGGCATCATTGAACAGGATAAGAAACAATTGGTTAAATACACATTATGTAAAATCTTATACTCATCCAGGGTACATTACCTAACCTCTTACATCTCAGTTTGTCACTTGTAAAATAAGGAAGCATACCTCTATCGCCTTATAATGCCAGGAATGCTATTCTTATAAATGAAACAATGTGTGCAAAATACAGATGATAAAATTATACTAGAAAAATTTGGGAAAAATTCTAGTTTGTCTTTTCAGTGATTTTAAATCACTAAGGAACAAGAGTAAAATTGCTGAGGGGAAGGGCACAGTTAGGCAAAACACTGAACATGAGTGCCTGTAAAATAGTAATCTTCAATGACAGTATGCCAATAAAGTCACTTAGAAGTGTTAAAAATCATAGAAATACCTTATTTTCTTTCCCTGCATGACCCAACACACACTGAAATGCAAATATTTTGCATGCCCTTCAGTGGATCTATTTGTCAAATGAAATGACTCACAGCAGAGCAAATTAGTAGCAGAAATTGATAGAAAAACCAAGCAAAGACTTAATGTTTAGGTTATAAACTGAAGGATTGAGAATAAAATTGGAATTATAGGTATATAATTTTTGAGCCTCACAACTTTGGATAACGCAGTGTTGGAAAACTTTCAGAACTGTCAACATAAAAGAGATTTCACATGAAAACAACTGAATGTAGCCAAATACTGTCTCATTCAGACAGAGTTGTTCTTTCTGGAGTTTGTCACAATCCATACCATTATCTTGTTCTCTTTTGATCTTCAAGTACAGTTTCTAACTGGCTATTTCTAGTCACTCTAATTTGTAAACCCTGCCTCACATAATACCAAAGGAAGGGGGAGGGAGCTTATGTAGCCTACATTAGGATTCTGAAATGAAGTCTTTTGGTCTTGAAGAAAGTGAATGGGGAAAAAAGCTAGTTCAATGCATCAGAGACAAATTTTTTTTCATTTAATAAAGATATTCTTTATAGACCTCACTGAGTAAGTCTTCTTTGTTTTGAATTGCATTCTATTTGAATGGATTTTCATTTAAATAAAAATGAATGCATCAGGTTACTTTGGTAATACTAAAAGTCTCACTGTAAGGACAGCATTCACTTTTCCATAGAAACTGCAGTAACAACTGCCTACCAAACTTTACAAAAGGAAGCAGAATGCAACTAGTGAATGTTAACTGAAAATGTCAAGGGATTTGACATTTCTTGCTCCTACCACCCCCTACATATGTGGGGTAGAGTGCAGGGCAGGGACGATGAGGGCTTTAGAAGGAGGCACCAGCAGAGTGCCACGCTTCACAGCATAGTCCCCGGATACCTGAGAAAGGGGGCCTTAGTGAAACACTGAATACAGTGAGTAGGAAACATCAGGACAGTGCTGGGGCCAGTGACACACACAGGGCTTCACGGGGTTTGCCTTAATTTCCTTCAACCAGAGCTGAAATTTGACCATTGTCTGATTGTTTCCAACAAATTCTATTTGTATCTATATGGTCTCTAATAGGTACTGTGTATCTCATCTCAAGGAATTTCAATCTTGTCTTGGAAGGCCATTCCTCAGTGACCCATACAAGCAGGCAGTAAGTTTGACTTGCTTTACATAGTAGACCTCAAATATGTATCATTAACATCATCAGACTGTGTGTGCCTGAACCAATATTCTCAAGACAGGGCTTGATTCTCTCTCTTTCTGACATAAGAAAATAGATCCCCACCCCTTCAAAAAAAATGAATGGAACACAAAGTTGACTTGAGTATTTTATTTATAAATGTACATTTGCTATAAAAGCTGTGCATTTTAGATAACTTTTTTTTTTACTATTTCTCAGAGGCATTTTAGAATAAATATTGTAAATGAAAATTAGTGTAACTGATATAGAACATCGGCCCACCCAGGACAGTAACATCTTTTGGACGGACTCACATATGAGGTGAATCATTTCGGTTTGTTAAATCTTATGCTATGTATAGATAACTAAAATATGTGTTGCATTAATACCACTACATAGAAAGAATGAAGAAACATCATGAAAGTTTGCTAGTGAAAAACAGAAGTTACCCATTTTTTTTTCTAGGAAAGAAAAGAGACTAGCTTTTGAAGTATGAAGGAAAAAAATCAGATATACTTCCTCAGGAACAATAAATCACTCACTTGCCTCATCTGTTTTTTAAACAAACACATTTGCATTATAGCTCCACAGAGCACAGATTTTATTTTCCTGGGATCTCAAAGATTATTTGAAAGGAAATAGATCATACTTATTATGCTGCACTGGAAAAAACAAGATCTAGTCTGCCTAAGCTGCCATGTAACCATGTAACCGACTCTAAATGAAATATAAATCAAATAGAAATAGAAACAGTTGGCAATTAGAATTTAGAAAATGTTGGAGATTATTCTGTGCTGGTGACTAGTGTTCATTATGGGAAAGCATGTTTTGCAGTTGGAGAATGTGGCTTTATTTTTCTTGACTTGTACAATGCGTCTCACTAAGAAATATGTATAAATGAGTGTGTGAAACCAGAAGAGAATGTGCAATATTCATACAATCCTTACATAATGGATGGAATTCCACATGTAAAAAGTACTCTATAAAAATTGGTTATGAATGACCATATTGTACATGTTTTGTGCATCATTTGTGGTAAAGTACTTTGCTAATATCATGCAAAGTGTAAACATCCACATAATCAAAATATTTAATAAAACATGCAGGTGGTTAATCAAAATATTGGACTTAATCTGTATATTTTAAAAATTGTTTTAATTTTTTCTTTTTCATTTTTTTTTTTCCTGTAAAACAGAAAACACTTCCATGAGAAGTCATGGGAATTTGGAAATGACTTCATCTCTTCAATGTACTGCATCCATAATTCATTGCTGACTATGTGAAACAGCTTTGCATTTTCTAAGGCACAATTTTTAATGAAATTATGTGTAAATCTCAATCCAATAACAGCTCGTCCAAATGACAAAGTGGTCAAAATACCTCCAGAGGTGAGGGAATTTCTGCGCCTACATGAACCCACATGCAAAGGACCATCTAGCATGGAAATAAATAATTGCTAGCCATACTCACTAAGACAGAAAAAAGTATTGCTGACATAAAAAAAAAACACATCTACTTGATCTCTTCTTATGACTACATAACCTACTAGAAGTGTATCCATAGTCTACATTCACAAAATGTCATCTTCACTAATTTGCCATCATTTTAAGGCAGAATAAATAGTCCCCCTTTCCCCAGTCTTGAAGAAAACAGTCTGGAGATGCAAATTGTGATGGGTTTTAGTCACTTGATTTCTTTCTTGTCCAGCTGAAACTTATCACACAGGGCAGAAAATAAGCCAAGTCTCCACCAAAGTTCCTTTCTAAATTCCATGAGCAAAATCCAGAATTCTCGATAGTAGAGAAGGTGATGTAGGAAAACGAAGGTGTGTACACATCCATTAGAGTAGACAGGGCACAATCTGAGCTGCAGCTTCTTGCTGGTCACATACCAGTGGCTTATTATATCATATCATCTGGATTCTTTCAGGATGGACTTAATGTTTCTCTTTGGATACCTGTACATATGGTCCCCAAAGGTAAGCCATGGTCACATCTAATGACAGATTTATCTCGATGCCTCACATTCCACACACCTTGTCTGAACTCCTTATTGAAGTTTCCTATTCCAGTGCCTCATAGCTACCACTGACCTGCCACTCTTCTGGAGATTAAATTTCATCACAGATTTTGGTAAAGAAGTTTGATCACCGAAATATTTCCCTCTGGTTTCTTCCTACCCTTGGACAATGTTTCCAAGTCTAAGTCTAGCTGATATTTCAAGGGTTCTTTGTGTTTGATGAACCAGCCTACATTAATGACATAAGATCCAAGGTACACAAAATCTAATACTAACAGTGCAATAATTTATTGGTATAACTTCTACCTCAAAAGGTAAGTAACACAAATGTTTTCAGGATTACAATATATATTATCAGACTAGTGTCTCTGCATTAAAAACAAGTAGTAGCTCAGATATAGAACTCACTGTGATGTTTAGTTTTTCTGAAATGTATTACATTTATGCTCCTGTCTTAGAAAATCACTAGAATTGGCATGTCTTGCACTTTCTTCAGCTCAATTCTGTAAACATAAAGTGTTTAATTTCTAGAAATACTAAAACACAACTGGTTTATTGCATCCTTTAGCTACTTCTCAAAGAAGAAAATAACACATTTTAAACTGTAAGCCTGTTTGACCTTGTTAAAAATCTCCTTTTGAACTATTCAGGATCATTACAATTCAATATTCTTTTGTATATGCTGTGCAAATGCAAAAAAAAAAAATCCCACAAAAAACAACAACAAAAAGTCCCCAGGAAAACACAAACACTGCTACAAAAGAACAGACACCACCTTTCAGAAGAGCCTTTCAGAAATCAGATGAATGCTGAGTAGCCCCTGAACTTGGGATTTTGTTAAGCAGTCGCCAGGGGATGCCCTCAATAAAGAAACGGTCAATAATCTGAAAGCTTGAAAATCGCATCACAATGTTGTAGGCTGGCCAGCACCTATAAAAAAGAAACAATAACTTTGGTTTGTGAGTACTTTTTGCTTCAGAGGTTCCCAAATAAATAATTACCTTTGCCCCAGAAGGAAATTTATCCCACTCTGTTCCTGAAAGCACGGTGTCAGGACACCCAGTACTGATGCCATCTTTATCAGCAATGCAAACCACTGAGCCCCATCTCAGACCCCACCTAGCAATGTGCCCTGGTGCACATATGCTCTGCAGTTTGGTTCGAGGAATCCTGGATTTCTGTGAACCAAATAATTCCCCCAACGTGCATTCTACTTTGTCTTCTGGGGCAGATAAGCCAAATTCCAATTTTTTTCCTCTCATAGGTACTTTAGGCTTTGGTTTCTGTAAGAATAAATTCATTGAAACCAGAGGAACTTGACATATAATATTGAAACAGAATTGCTCCATTAACAAGTAAAAATACAGAACACCCAGTGAAATTTGAATTTCAGATAAACATACACTTTTTAAGCCTAAATGTAAAATCAACAGCATGCAATATTTAGGACAAACATATGGATTATCTGAAACTCAAGTTAAATTCATTGTTTACCTGCTAGTCAAATAAAAAAGTTAAGCGGGCATTTGCATTTTATCTGGCAAGCTTCTTTGGAAAGGATTAAGTTCTATATTTCCTGCTGAAACCTTCACAAGGTTCCCCCTTCATTTTAGGCACTAGAGCTGTGATGAGGAAATCACAACATTCGCAAGGGCCCTGGAGAGTTTGCGCTAAACGCATTTCGCAAGAGCGAATGATGGAACAGAACACCACGCACGAAGGCACAGCCATCCAACTCCCAAACACAAATGGCACAAGTTAAACATGTGACAGCTGAATTGTGACAGGTAATTTGTTTTGCACTTCTACTCCCATTTACATATGAGCTTAAAAACTGTTTACATTGCTTTTAGGAATTGCATTTTAATATGCTGTTATGCTATTTTTCCCTCCAAGAGAAAAATTTCATTTAAGCGTGACTAGTTACTTGAAGGAAACAGTATTATATATTCAGGTTTTATTATTCCACAAAATGAAATTATTTTGTTTCACTTAGAATGCCTATGATATAAACTACCTTTCACATCTATCCATCTAGCATCTTCTCAACTCAGATCAAAGTAAAATTAAAGAAAAAAAAAGAAATAAAAATGACTTTTAGTCATTTCTTCTCATTCTGACTTTTTTATTGCATGTGGAATATATACAAACAATTCAGGTATATTTGTAATTCTCTAGTGAAATTATTAAATCCTCTACCTAGTCATTCCTAAGATATACAATATTTATTTTTTGGGACACCATGAAAGAAAGGAATACTGTTCTCTGGCATGTGTTGACTTAACTAAAATCAGCCTAAAACAACAACATTTACCTAGAAAACAAACATGGAAAAGTTAGAAAAGTTTTGGAAAAAATAATTAGAGAGAGGGTGGTCATTATTAAAACAGATTATGAAGATACAATAATTAAAACCATTCAGTAATGGAAAATAAATAGGTTAATAAGATATAATAAACTACCCAGAAATGGACTCAAATATATACAAGGACTTAGTTTATGAGAAAGTTAACATTTCAAATCAGTGAGAATGAAAGGGATTATTTATTAAGTGCTGTTCACATCATAAGCTACCTGGTAAAAAATGGGGTTGACTCTCTCCTTAGTTTTTAATACCACAGTATATTCCTGATGGTCTGTCATTTACATGTAAAAAAGAAAAAAACTTAGCAAAATCTCAGCTAAGTTTTTTTAACCTTTGGAATATAGTATGTTTCTGAGTAACAACATAAAACCTGGAATTCAAAATGAGAGAATTTATGCATTTAATTACTTAAATGAAAAAATTTTGTATGAAAATAAATCACAAAATGGGAAGTCAGTGACAGACAATTGCAACATATAGCAAATATAACAGAGGGAAAGTTTCCTTATTTTGCAAAGAACTCAAATCAGGTTGCTAACGGAAAAATGGACAAAGGATTGAGAAGCACTTTATGGAAAAAAGTGTAAGTGGTAAATAAACACATGAAAAGATGTTCAGACTCATAACTAATGGAACGTAGTTCAAAGCAGTGAGGATTCTCCCTACTTAGTGGAGAGGACATTTTTAGTGCTGGGAATGAAGGTGCTCTGTACCCCTGAGCTACACCCTCAGCCCGCAGTGGACTGAGGGTGGGACGACACAGTGGACCAAGTGGGACGACGGGTGCCCAGGGCTGCCACTGGTGTAGAGGAAAAAGCAGCTCTCATACATTTTGCAGGGAGGATGTATTTTCTGAACAATGGTAGGAAGAATGTCTGAAACATTAAAAAGCACAGGCCTCTTCATTCAGCTTTGCTACTGCTCAGAATGTGTCCTTTAGAAGCATTTTCAAGTGCTCAGCAAGATATACCCAAAGAAGTTCACTGGAGCATTTAAAAATATTAAAAACTGGAAATAACCACAGTGCCCCTTCACTGAGAATTGATTTTAACCTACGGCAAGTCCACACAATGGGACTGTAGGTAGCTATTAAAAAGCCATTGAAAAGAATGAAGAAAAAATACATGGTAAATGGAAAAACTGTCAAAATTTGCCACTAAGTCAAAAACAACAGCAACAGAAACTAAGTGTAGAATCCCATGACCATGTGATTATCTTCTGTGTGAAGTAAAACTCAGCATATATATAGGTAGACACAGCATACACTATGCTTCTCTGTGTGTTCAAATGTATGTGTACATATACACTCATTCTGTCCTTGCCCCCAAGAAATTATTATAAAGTTGCACACCCACATTTATAGCAGCATGATTAATAAAAGCAAAATCTTAGAAGCAGCCTATATGTCCACCAACAGACGAATGGATAAAGAAAATGTGATATTTACCCACAGGGGAGTACTACTATGCCCTACACTTGAGTCATTTGTAGGAAACTAGATGCACTTGGAGACCATAATTTTAAGGGAAATAAATAAGACACACAAGCTTACACATCACATGGCTTCTCTTATATGAGAAGCCCAAAGGATAAATAAAAAGCAAAATAAAAGATAAACAATGGGAAGTAGGGAGAGAGAGCTTTCTTAGAGGGGGAGGGGATCAAGAAATGGAAGGAGGAGGAGGAAGGTAAGATGAAAAAAGAATTAAGAGGTGTTATGTACATGCACTAACTCCCCCCAAGGAATATAATCATTATGTACTGAAAGATGTAATAAAAAATTGGTTTAAGTTTAAAAAATTCTTAGAAAGTGGTACCTGGAGATTTTCACTTTTAATTTGGCTTGCGTCTGAACAATTTTATAGTCTTATGTTATTTATAACTTTTATTTATTCTTTTGAATATCTAGGCAGAGAGATAATGGGCCTTTTTACTTTTTTCCTTGTATTTGTAAAATATCCTAATAAAATATCTAAAATATCTTAATAAAACATTACATTCAAAATATGAAAAAAACAAACAACTAATCTTATCTCTAAATTTCCAAATTACTTTCTTACTTTTTTATCTTGTTCCAGGAACTTCACAGTTCTTGTCTTTTGATTTCAAATTAAAAACAGCTAATGCCTTCTAAATTTGTATACGAAAGAGAAAATCTCCTGGCTTAGGTAAAACAAAAACAACTAATTTCCAAAAGAAATGACAATGAATTACTCAACTTCTCAATTAAAAAGAAAAAAAGAATCTGGATAAAAACAGGGCGCTATCACCCAGAAGTGGGCTCAGATGTGCTCCTTCCAAGTCCTTTAGACTGCCAAAGGAAGTCAGATGCACAGCACTTTGAAACCTTCCTTCAGTCTTCCAACCTAACAGCGCCCTCTTCTGGTCCCCGATTCACATTCAGCCCGCGCACTGAACTCCAGAAAAATTCACTTTGCAACTTGGGAGAAAAGGGTTTATTTAGTTCTCTTTCTTGGTGCATAGAAACTAAACAAAGAAAGTCTGGTTTACAGAGAAGATATATATTACACAAGGCACATGTACATGTGTATCTATATCTGTACAGACACATGGTATGCTGTTTTCATCATTATTCATTGGAGAGAGAGAGAGTTCTGCTTGACAGCAGTGGCTCTGAATTGGGATTGTTGTGACAAAGTCAAACGCTTACTGTCAACTGGGTGTGATGGCACATACCTGTAATTTATCAGCTCTCTGGAAGCATGGAGGAGGGTAAGTTTGAATCCAGCTTGGGCAATTTAGCAACAATTTACTATCTAGTTTTATTCTTTAACTTTTCAATCTCACAGATTTTAGAGGCCATTTAAAAAGGAAATGAAAATGTTACTTCACTTACTTTGAGAAATAATAAAACCTTCTTGAATTTCAAACCCCATTTTTTCACTCTAATATTTGTGTGTGAAGTGTTTTTGCCTGGTGAATTTGCACTGAAAGATCTCCTGATGTCAAGTTAGCTGCCAGGATTCCTGACAGAGACCCAGGAAGAATTCAGAAGCAAGTTACTGGCTTTCAGAATTTCTGTAATACCAGATGGGCAACAGCACCCCCTGGTGCCTCCAAAAGGAACATAAACCTTGGACATTTGACCCCTGTAGAACATCAGAGGGCAGGCTGCTCAAGGGAACTCCAGGGTAGCAAATACTTGCTAAGCTCGATGTGCTAAGTATTTGGAGGGGTGGAGAAATCTATAGAGAAGTAGAATCTATTATTTTGTTTCTCAAGGAACTTTCAACTTGGTAAGGGATGGAATCATATTACATAATGCAACCGCTGAATATAAGGCATGGTGACATCGAGGAGCCGGTGCTCAATGTGATAAACAGAGGAAGGTCGCTCTCCACATTGGGTAATCCTCAAAGTACTGGTCTTCACCAAAGAACAGCTTTTTAGGTCTTAATTTTTTCTTCCACCTCAGCTAGACCAGCCTAGGCAATTCCTTGAAATTGGCCTTCAGTTTTTACCTGCTCGTGTGTTTGTGCACTTTTGGACAAACAGAATTTATCTGCATCACCAGTAACTTCCAGTGAGAAACAACTGGTAAATAGATTATTTTATTATTGAGTCTTGTACTTTTTATGCTAAGAATCGTTCCTCTCCGGGTAGGAAGTTCAACTGACAGGGGAAGATATGTGAATTCCTAAATGTGATCCTCTGCGCACACGTGCCCGTAAGCACTCCACGTGGGCTAGTCTCCCTGTACTTACTCCGGGATCGCATGTAGCAATCGTTACAGTTTAGAAGACCATTTCGAATCCTGACATCTGTGCCGCTCACTGCATCTCCAAGCTGTCCTTTACAAATTCCACACTACAGGGAAAAAGAACAGTGTTAAAGGAGGCATAGGGAATTGGTTTTTATCATGCTATTTGTGTTAATGACACAATAATCACTACCACAATCTCCACTCTACTGAGCATCTATTATGTGCTAAATGCCATACCAAGAATCAATTTACAGCAAAAGTGAAAATACTTTGAGCATTTTTATCTTAACTCTTTGCATTTTACAAAGAAGGACACAAGTTGAGAGAGGTTAGTAGATTTGTCCCAGGGCGGTGAAGCTAGTAAGTCATGGACTAAAAGCCTATCCTTTTAATCTTGATAATATGCTATTTCTCAATCAAGATGGCAGACTAATTTTAAACAGATTAAACTCCAGTGGTTTTAAATAAGTAGATCATCCATTTCAACTTGACTATCAATAATCTTTAAAGGCTTTTAAGGCTTATTGGTAGATTCTACCAGATAACAATTACTAGGGAAAGTGATTTCATTTTACATTTCTACATTAAAGGCAGTGATACCCTGCATAACAAATCCCTTGGGAATGGAATTCCTTTTAGCCAAATGGCCAGAGTATAGAAGAAATAGTAGGAACTACTCTGTTATTTGTACCAGAAGAGAAGGTGACATTTGGGTTGGTCCAGTTGCTAGCCCTGCTAGTCCTTGCAGTGGGATCAGGATCAGCCTCTAAAGCATGCTCTATGGTCACCTGGGGCAGAAGGAGCTTTCATCCAAATTATGCTATGAGCTGTATGTACACTGGGTTTTGTACATACAGAAGTTACTGGTATTTTTTAATTCATAATTTGGGGCTAACTTCACTGATTATCTCTTAATTTATAGGCCAAGTGGGAGTTACTTTAAACTCATGCTAGATTAATTTTTAACTAAGGAAGCTACTACCAAGAAGTTTTCCAGAGAGAGAAGATGTGGCTTCTAAAGTTATTTATTCATTTGAAATATGTCTATCAGTGGGAAAAAAGAACAGGATATGCTAAAAGAGTTCAACATTAAACTGTATAATAAATCAGTTATAATTAGTTAGCTCACTTACTTATTAGCAGGAGACCTGGTTTCAGTTTATTCATTAATTTTTTCATCTACAAATATTATTTGATGCCTAGTTGGCTAGGTACAGAGGAAACAGTAGTGAACAAGACAGACATAGTTGCTGCCCTTATGAGTTTATCATTTATTGGAGAAACTGATAATGAAATAATACAATGATAAGTGATGAAGACCATGAACAGTTCTATAACAAAGGCAAGTGACTTAGTCTAGGTAGGAAGCTTCCAGGAAGAGTGATACTTACACTGAGGTTACAAAATATTCATTCTGAGAACTACTATTTTGTAATTATATCTCCTCATGTACTTAGGTCAAAGACAGAAACCCTCTGGCATGAAACCACAAGTGTTTAAGAAACAGCAAATACGTTAAATTCCAAATAAATCCACTCAGTGGTGAAAGATTCGGAAATGTTGTTTTCCTGTGTCCTATCCTGTTTCCTGCTGGAGCACAGGCTCTTCCGTAGCCGAAGCTATTCAGTAAAGACAAGTTGCACAAATCAGTTGTGCTTCTTGTAACTGCACATCCCAACAGGCCTCAGGATAGAAGTGCTTTATCCTGAAGGATAGAGTCGACCCACATGCCTACATTACTTGAGGCAAGGGTGCACAAGAAAAGGCCTGTGGGATTTCCAGGAGGCATTTTTCAGCACAGAATGAGGCAGAAACTAATAAACAAATTCCCCAAATCCAAAAAACCATGAAATTCCATTTAGAGAGAAGAGTGCTAAGTCCATACCCTAAAACACTGGATGTGAAAATAGAGATTGAGGGTCTCGATGATCATGGCAGCTCCTTTACCCAGTGGAAGCCCACAGGAAGAGCATAGCTTCTTCCCACTGATAGACCTAGGGTGACAAATACATGTAAGAATACATAGATCAGTGTAGAGTCATTGGCCAAAAACATAAATATGTAACATCATGCAAAAATGGAAACATGGATTTTTAAAATGTTTATATCATGAATGAAATGAGAATTATTGAACTGACAGTGAATAGGAAATTAAATGTTAGCTCTAACAAATTCTGGATAACAAATGCTAGATTAAAATCAATAGGTCTCTATTGCTGTCCTTACTCTAGTGCGTGGGTGCCTGTGCATGTTTGTTTGTAAGTCTTTTGTTCCAGTAAATGTATGTGGTAGTCTACTCAGATACCTTGGAATGATTCAATGTACTTATCCTATGTTTTCAGAAATCCTAAAAGATAATGAAGTCAAGCTTTACTAAGATTTCAATGTTGTTTTTCATAAATAGTTCACTGCTTTGAGGGCACTTCTTTTTATCTATTATGGAAAAAATTTTATTAAAAATATAGAGTGCCATATTTTTAACTGTGCCATAATAGAAGAGGAACAAGACAAAGGACACTGAGAGACAGGATCTAATCGCACTGTTACGAAGTTCCATGATCTGCTGTAGAAAACTCACTTTGGGTTTTCCATCCCCCTGTACAATGAGAAGGGTTGGCTAGATTATTTCTGCCTCTTCCTCCAGTGCAAACACTGAACCTGTAATTTAGACACCTGCCATCTCTCCAAGCTGCAAACCCCTGCAAGGCAGGGCTGTCTCCACCCCCTCTTGGTAGTTCTGCAGCCCCCAGGGTAGTGCCCACCAAGGCAGAGCCAAACTCAGCAGACCAACGGCAGGGAAGAGGCTATAGTCAACAACCCATGTGACACTGGACAGCTGTCCTCAAGGAGCCTTCCTACAACTATGGTTAGATTGTAGCATTGTCTGTGATCTGAAAAGTCTTTGGAATTACACAAAAATTTTAAAAACATGCAATGTCATTTGAAAGCCAAGGTGGTACAGAGGAAACACAAAGAAATACCATAGAAAAGAGGAAGATTTGTCCTAATCAAAACCTATCTATTAGGATTTCCCTCTTATCTAGGAGATAAATGAAATTTCCACATCAACTAAAACCTCTGAGTACGCAGTAATTTGTTCCTCTAGTGAATGGAAATTTAGGCAGCTTTTAAGAATATCATGGGGCCCAATTACTGTCCAGAACCAATCATTAAAAGAGCCAGAGTAGGTTAAAGAGAAGGTGAAGCTTGGCTTCCCTGCCTCTGCCTGGTTCTCTGGAAGCACCATCAACCCCTCCTGCTGAGCTACCACGCAGGGGAAGGCGCCGCTGGAGGAGCCCAGCTGCTGTCTGGTGGATTTTATTATTAGATTGCGGGTTCCACACAATGTAATTAAAATCTTATGGTCATAGTATGCCAGTGTCACACACTTGACTTTCTCTATTGCAAGCAGATGAATCTGCAGGCAGATGAGGGATGTTCTCCTTCCTGCTGCCTCTTGTGTGTGCGGGAAGGGAGGTGGATGGCAAATCCCCCAAATGGCTTGACAAGCACCGAATCAGCTGGAGTGATGCTTAGGGAACTCGAGTCCTCCCAAAGCAGCCTTGAGAAGGCTTGCTAATCTCTTGTACCTGTTTGGTGACTGGCCAGGAGGGGTGGGAGAACAGGGGGACAAGGGCCCAGCCTGGAAGTTCTCTCGAGGGCTTTTCCTGCAACACGGTAAAGTAGCCAACAATTATGACAAGTCAACAGAGGCCCAAAATTCCAAAAGAAAAGACATTATTTTATTAAAAATAAAAAAATAAAAACAATACTTCCTTGGCAACCAAATTAGAGATAACAGAGTCTTCTAGTAGTAACTTTTTTTGAACCAAAGAAAATAATAATTCTGCCTAGAAAGGATTATTACATGCATTGACTACTTAAAGTCAGAACCAGGCTGGTATGCTGGCTCTGCTGAACAGAAAAACAAGAATAATTGTCTAATTTTTCTTTTCAATTTAATTCTTCTTCAATTAAAATTGAGAGTTTTCTGTTACAGTTGTTCACCAAGCTGGTTTTACATGATGAGATGGACACAAAAATTACGAGTGTGGTTTGAGGAGGACATGAGTGACCATCTAGATGATTACCCAGGAACACAGGGCAGACACAACAGGAGGCATTTTCAACAAGGTGATTCCACCTTGGGTTCAGAGATGAAGGGCAATATTCAAAACATTTAGCAACCACTATGCCATGAACTGGCAGTGACAAACATGAGCTATCCCCAGCCAGAGGCAGGATGGTGCAGGCGCTGTGGGTTGCATATGAGCTCTGTCTGTCAGTTGGCTGTCACTTCTGGGCTCTGGATTTTAAAAGTTAATTTCATTTGTAAAGAGAGAGGTAGAACACAGCAAAGAACAAGGAAAAGAAAAATATAATCACAGAAGAGAACAAAGCTTGAGTTCATTCACTTTCTTCTCTCAGTTAAACCTCTGAGCCCTTCATCACTCCAAACTCCCCCTTCAGGCAAAGAATTTCTTCTCCCAAACATCACGTTTTCATCCAATAACCTCCAGTGTAAGTATCATGCCTTGAAAAACAGCTAAGAATCAATGCAACTAGCAACAGTAACAATGACATGTATGTGACCGAGCTCCTATTGACTGTGGTGTCTGTTTAGAAATGAAACTGGATGGACAGAAGAGGGGAAAATAGTCCAAACACTGTATCAAGGAAAAGGAAAACCTAACAAGAAAAGTGGGTCAAAAACAGAACACTTTTCTCTCACAACACAGTTACCATCATCATCTATCTGGCACTCTATGGTGCCATAAGTAAATAGGACTCACTATTTTCCAGGCACAAAACCTTATGAGGTAGATATTATTATCATTCTCATTTCATACATCAGGAAACTAAGGCAGAGAAAAATTAAGTAACTTGCTTGAGGTCCACAGTAGGTGTTATGGTTTGTATCCAGATGGATCCCTAAAGCCTCATGCATTCATAGGGTTTTTTGGAGGTTGCTGAATCTAGAGTGTGATTAATTCATAGTGCAGTGCCGGGGAGTAAGAGTGGGTGATTACTGGATCAGTCCACTGATTGGATTGGCACTGCCCTAATCCCAGTTGACTTGATACAGTGTAAGGGACAGAAAGAGGCTTGTCTCATGTTCTCTTGTTGCTTTTGATGTTTTCCAGCGCCATAAACTGTTGCCCCTCTGCCATGTGCCACCCTGCCTTGGAGCCAGTTGATAACAGACTGAAACCTCTACAAACTGTAAGTTAAATAAACCTTTTCTCTCTTTAATTTCAGGAGTCATGTATTTTGTCTCAGGAACAAGAGAAAAGTAACTAATACATTAGGCAGACTCGAATCCAGATGGCCTGGCTGTATGCAGAATGATTGGTTAAAGTATAATAAATGTTATACTTCTGCAAGTGTGTTTACAAAGAAGCTCTGGCTTAAATCAGATTTTGCTGTAAGAAGTGTGGGTTCATTCTGAATTCTTCTACTAAACCAGTCAACTACTTTGGGTAAGTTATTTAACTTCCTTGAGGCTTAATTTCCTTATGGGAACAACAACCTCATAAACTCCTCATGGGAAGGAATCAGTGAATTAGCATAAGGAAAGGAGGGAAATATTTGTAAACTCTTCATCATAGTGCCTACTATACTGAAACACACAAAAATGATAGGAACTATTATTAGTGCAAAAAAACAGAGTTCTTACAAAATTAAAATGTAGCCTAGGGTAGGTACCTTAATGAGAGAGTATAATAGGAAAATAACAATCTTTTCCTTGAAAGAATATTTGTTCACAGGCTCCAACATAGTTTAACTCAAGTAAGTTACTAGTACTACAGACTTGTAAATTTTTCCAAATATTTAGATTTATAGGTTAAGAATATGATATTTTTTTTCTTACAAATTGATAAATTCAGAGTGATTATTTTCTGGGCAAGAAGACTATCTTACATTTTCATAAATATTTGTTATTGTGTCAAGGGAATCAAATTGAGAAAAAAAGCACAAAAATGCTGCTGACATCTTGCCATCAACTTTGTTCATTTCTTCCCCCTTCAAAGTCAATATATTTTTAAAAAAAAAACTCCTATCCATATTACTTGTTTACTTACTTCCGCCTTTCACTTGGAGACTCAATCTGATGGTTGATGGTTTTATCCAGTGGGAGGGTTTTTGGCTTTACATCTTCTAATATGTGCATTGTCGGGTTTGCTACTTGCTGATTCTGGGATGGATCTGAACCAAATAAAGAACACAAACTTTACACTCAGAAAAGCCATCTTTATGCTTTGTAAATCACCTTTTTTAAAGTGCTGATGTCTGCTGAGGTCTCACAGCAACTTCATGGAGACTGTGGGCATGCAGTGGCTGGAGTGGCTATGTATTCCCTGCACTGTGAATTAATTCTGGGAGCCAAGGGGACCTGGAACCAGGCTCTTTTGCCTCAGTTATTTCTGATGTACTAGTAACAGCATTCAAAGTGCTGACTTCTTTTATTCATTAGAGAAAGCACATTTGAGTGTATGCAATTATAATTTAAGACACAATTTCTAAAACATAATAAACACCCATTGCTTCTTGTGACCCATGAGTTATACCAAATGGGATGTGGTTTAAATTCATAGGACATCTATAGAGATATAGAATATATAGTACATCTCTCTGTGGGACCATATGCAAGTGAGTGCTTATGTACGTCATCAACCCATATAAATGTATGAATATGAAATGTGCTCAAAATGCAAGATCAAATTCATCAGTTTCTTTTGTTTTGTTTGAATTCAATGAGTGTGAAAATATGGACAACTATTTTGGGGAGAACAGGAGACATTGCAGTAGCCACGGTTGATTTGCTGTTGTCTTGTTTTGAAATCCTGTGTTGCCTACATTGTTTTGTTCTGATCTGCTCTGTTCTGTTCTCTTTTGTTTTCTTTTGTTTTATTCTCTTTAAAATAAAATTTTAAAAAATCATCAATTCTGCCATTGAAAGTTCTTGCTTAGCCAAATTTTTCTTTCTTTCTTTCTTTCTTTCTTTCTTTCTTTCTTTCTTTCTTTCTTTCCTTCCTTCCTTCCTTCCTTCCTTCCTTCCTTCCTTCCTTCCTTCCTTCTTTCCTTCCTTCCTTCCTTCTTCTTTTGCTTAGCCAAATTTGACTTTGCCCCAAAATATTTATTTTCGGTACCTTTTTATACTATTAGCTCAGCCCTCTATAGTCCTTGTAACTTTAGACTATGTCAAGAAATATCCGCCAGCTGCAAGTACACTAGAAGCTTTCTTAGTAGTTAAAAAATGTAAAAATTTAAAAAAATAAGGTCAAAAGACACACCAACATGAAATTAAAAATCAAAGGGGGTCAAAATGCAGAAGCCTTGAGGGATTCAGGAATCTGAGACTGGAATTTTTAGCAGTATGTCAAATACGACCTTTTTAAAAAATTAACCTTATTGAAATACATAATGATCACATTCATCCTAAGGAACTTGTACCTGTACATGATGCATCTTGATTTTTCTCTTCCCCCCAATTCCCTGCCCTCCCTTCAACCCTGGCTCCCCTCCTTATTTACAAAAGATTTGTTTCCATCTTTCCTCTTCTATTCTCTCTTTTTCTCTTTTAGGCAAACCTTTGAACTTTATTGTGGGTAGTCTGGAGCATGGAGACACAGGTGAGAACGAGAGTGGCACAGGCAGGGGAGCTGTTAGGACCTTCTTAGCCTCCTCCTGTATCTCTACCAGCTTCCTCCCATATCTCCACCAGCCTCCTCCTGTATCTCCACCAGCCTCCTCCCGTATCTCCACCAGGCCACAAGCATTTTGTGGAGAGATTAAGTCCAGTGGTAAAGTCAGGAAAATTGAGGAAGTCTCAAAATGTAGCCTGTTCAAGTCTCATTGGGTCCTTAGTCCTTGATGATACTATGTCAACTTCAGGTCATGATAATAGGAGTTCATTATTATGTATTTAGCACAAGGTAGAGGTCTGGGACCCTTAAAGAGACGTTTACAGCTGGCAGAGGTCATATCTATCTGGACAATACAGAAATCTTACAATAATTTATTTTATTAATTTATTTTTTAAAACAATAACTTAAATCCTTCTTTCTTACCCTGAGCTAGCTGTGAGTCTGGCCCACAGGATGAGGCCCCAACCTCTGTATCCACCTGATGTTCCTGATGGATTCCTTCTGAAGTGGAATTTTCAGAGGGAGTCCTTGGCTCTTGTGATAGTCTGTTAAAAAAAAAAAAAAAAAGCAATGTATTTCAGAACCAAGATTAAAAACAGCTGGATTGGAACTTACTGGTCCCATCCCGTGGGGAATGCAAGTACCAACTGTAATCTGAGAAAAAAAATGAGATGGTTTACTTATTCTTTTCATTTTAAACTAGAGTTAAGATATTATAAAGAAATTGTCATTTGAGATGTTCTGCTTGTCCACCACACTATTCATTCTAACCATTTCAAGTGATGATGAAGGCTAACTGGAAATTCCATTTTCACAAGACAGGGATTACTGTGGAAATCTTCTGAGCCACATGGGGCCTCAGCAGCCTATGATAATCCACTGGGCTTTCAGTAGCTTCTGTGTACAAGGAAAGGGGAGATGAAGGAGATGTAGAGCAAGTTGGTGACACAGAGGACGTTTGGGGAAACTCACAAACATTCTTATGAAGTGCCTATATAAAGAACTGGCAAAAATACACACAAAATACTTTTTGGCATCATTCAAACCTTTCCAATCAGTAGTTTCAATTTCATAAAACTAGTAAGTCTCTGTTAATAGTGTTAACTGAAAATAGATGTGTTTATCCAAAGACAAAGCCATCTCTGGACACAGGACTTTAACTTCTAAAACTTATACTTCACACAGCTTTCTAGCTGACAAGCCCCAGAGTTCAGAGCAAAACCTCCCAGCCAGTCCTAGAAATGATGCTTGGAAAGCCTTGCCTGCCTTTGGGAGCCCCGGGATGCTGTATACACATGCAGGTGTATGCACAATTCCTAGGACCTACCTGCTATCTCAGACCCTGGGGCCAAACATCTGTCTCAGAAAAAACACAGAAGAAGGCCAACTGGTTATTCTGTGGGTCCCTTCCAGGTCAGGCAAAAGTGGCATCAAAAACCCATCGTCATCATTGCTATACCAGAGTGTGTTCCAATCTGAGTGACGTTGAGGGCTTCAGGGGTTTCTGGCTTCTTTTTCTGATGTCCCTCTCATGGAACAACTGGATCCATAGTGGATGTGATACCACAAACAACTAACCAGGAGCTACCCTTTATGTTATCACCCAGAGTAAATGGGGCTTCTCCCAGCACAAGGGATAGGAACAGACAAGCTCGGGCCCATAGTGGATCACAGTAGGATGAGACTCTGGTGTCCTGTTTCAGATACTGTCCCTGCAAACACTGTCACCATTGCAGTGAATTGACTGACAAGTCTTTGAATTGACAACAGACTTCTTTGATGATCTATACTGTTCCTCCTTATTTAAAAAACGTTTTGCCTATTTAAAAATAGAGCTATTTATATTCAAGAGCATAAGGACACTGACTTCAGAGCTATTACAATATGTTCAAGCAATATGTAATGTATTACTGGAATGATCATTTCAAAGCTGAATATGATTTGCATTAGCAATGGCAAATGGGCAGAACTGGGCTTTGTGCATTTTCATGGGCAGTTGGGTCTGGGCTCATACCTGCCCTTCTCCTCCAGCAGATCACTTTCCTTAGTTTTATGCAATATGTCATTATCATTCCCCTGCAATGGTTTCTTCTGTTTTCTTTCTCTTTCTTCATCGTGACTGTTTTCCAAGTCTGTCTTATTCTAAGGGGAAAACAAGGATAATCATATTCATATGTATTTTTTTTCCCATTGCTGAAGATTGAACCCAAGGCATTCATACTGACCTACCACTCCAGCCTTTATTTTATTTTATTTTATTTGAGACAAGATCTTGCTAAATTACAAATTCACTGCCCAGCTGGGCTTGAATTTGTAATCTTACCTCAGCCTCCCAAAGGGTTTGTTTTATAGGCATATGCCACCACTCCTGACTTTAACATAATTTTTAAATGTATTTGACAACATTTATGGCTAATCATTAAATATCTGAAGTATTTTTCAGTTACATTGCCTACAATGTAAAGAGCAGTCACACAAATTAATGGAACCTAATTGATTTTCAATTATTTGGAATAAATGTATAATTAGGACTTTCTTTGTCTCTGAAGTTATGCCATTAAGGGAAGTGGTTAGAAAATTCCCTTGTCAAAATAAAACCAACTTACAGGACTGCTTATTTCAAGACAAACATTTGTCTGGTACTCCTGGGTTATTTTATTGTGTGTGGGTTGTGGATTACACAGGCCTTGGTATGACTTGCTTTTAGTACCTCCATGACCTTACTTGGGGGATATGGAGGTACAGCAGCCTTTCTGGCTTTCTCCAGCCCTCAAAGACACTGCCAATTTCTTGTGAAGTTTTTGGGGACAGAGGCAACTTTCCTGGAACTAGTGGAGAAAATAATGCAAGTGCGTCTGCTACTGCTGAACAGTGCTGGAGAAGGCCTTGCCTGGCTGAGAGAAACGAATGTTTGCTGAAGGAAAGAGCAATTCAGGAGCCAGGAAGTGAGCAGGACACTGCTGCGCTCTGCTGTCCGTGGGCCTGTCTGCTGTACCAACTTTATTGCTCCTCCTGAAGCAGTAACAACATGGAGTGTACAATGCCACACAGCACATGACATGGTTCTGGGGGAAACGGCCAGGCCTGGTTTCTAACTACTCTGTTTGGTGGGGAAACTCAGCATTGGGGTCTTATACTTCTCTTTGGTTTATTTCTTTCACAGATTGCTTGTAATTGATGGTCTCACCGCTGTCCCACTGCCTTCAGTGATGGAGGAGGATATAGACAGCTGGTCTGCTGAACTTGACGAAATAGTAAATGGAACCACAGTGTCTTCAATTATTTTACGCTCCTAGAGGAAGGACAAGTATCAGTAAAGGGGTACATTATATTTACCAAGAGAAAAATTACATTAAGGAACTTAAGGGAAAAAATGAGAGTATGTGTGAAGAAGCAAGCATTTAAAAACATGTATTTTTTTCCCAAAGCATGCAGATACTCTCTATGGGCAATGATTTAGAAATGAGCATGGACTTTAGAAAACTGAGGTCTGAATTCATTTGTGTGACTCAAAAAAACTTAGTTAAGAAATGCCATTAGGGATCTGGCTATGTACAAAAATTATTGTTGAAGACAAAATTCACAGCGATCCTAATCATAAACAAATTTTAGATAACACACAAAATGTGCCCACCTTCAAACTCCGTAATGTGTTCTCATTTGCTAATTAAAAAATAAAATGAAGCTTAATTCTCCTCTTCATATCTCGTTAGTACAACATAGTGAATGCAGTATAAGGATATACTCAGCCAAAATATCCAAATTATCCTATAGTTAATTCATTACTGCCAAACATGGCTGCTACAAACAAGCTTAAAAATACATAAATGAACTGATTTCTTCATGTTATCTCTGTAGAAGAGACCAAGAATCAGACTATATCCAGAATAAAGATATAATCATATTGTCTTCTTGACTATGGCTCAATACACTCTTGATGTGACCCTATTTAGAAGGTATTGTGGTCTTTTACGGCTGAGATGATATAATCCTTTTAAAGAGGTTGGTGGGCCTCTGCTGTAAGGAAAGAGTGACAGAGCCACACTCATACACATGGCACAGGTATGACAGGTAGGGACATTCTTTGAGGAGATGGGACACAAGGTCAAAACCCTTGAGAGTTTCCTACCTCCTCATAGTATCTGCGTTCTTCTTCTTCCACCTCCTTTTGGGCTTTTTCCCATTCTTCTTTTAGCTTGTCTTGCTCCTTCTGGTATCGCTCCTGTCAGAGTGTCCACAGACTGTTTGAAAGTGATCTTTGCATACATCACTGGGACTTTTTCCTGCTCTAAACCACCATGTCCAACATGTGGTAAAATTTCTTCCTGTGGCAACACTCTAAATCTAATTAGCTTGTGCCATAAAAGGGGATGCTATTGTGAGGTACTCAAATACCTCAGGAATGAATTTTGTAGTTATTCTTAGGTTAATAAACAGAAAGCTGCTTGTAGAAAGAGAAAAGTAAAAAAAATTCAACAGTGTTTCTCAACTTGAATTCTATTCTACATAGGCTAAACCAACAGATTGCTTCAACTGGGCCCTTTAGAGATGAGTCTTTGCCATTCTACTAATAGAAATACATTGCTGGGCTGGGGCTGTAGGTCAGAGGTAGAGTTCTTGCCTAGCAAGTATAAGCCATGGGTTCGATGCCCAGTCCCCCTGACAGCCCACCTTTGAAAGGAAATACATTGTTATCTAAGAGAGTTTAATGAAAGATTTAAAACCTTGTAGGTTTGTGAGACAGACAGTACAATGAGATCCAAAGTTGACAAGATGACAACTAGCTGAGTAGCTAAATTATTCTTTGCTTTTCACCACTGTACCAAAACAAAGCCTCCCTTGCTTACATTAACTTTTGAATTACAGCAACTTCAAAAAAAAAATCAGTGCGTAGTAGTAATAGAGAATAATGAAATTAATTTTGGTATAGTGGTAGGTGCATTTAAAAAATATTTTCATCCCCATTACTCCCTTTCCTGTCCCTTCCACTAACCCCCTTCCTCATCTTTAAGAGCAGTTGTTAACAGCTTTAGAATGCTTTTGTATCAGAACTCCATTCTTTTGTACTGAAAGTGTCACAATAGTCACAAATTTTAGGAGGAAAATAAAATACTCTGAATTGAGGATGGCCCCCAATAACTGTGACTGAATTCCTGACAGCTGACTAGATGAAGTGAATGAATGCAGATGAAAATGAATGACTGAAATGAGGACTGACACCCAGGAGTCTTGGGAATGGCGCCCTGCTGTGACAGAGACAAAGCAATCACTGAGGTACTGTGCACCCTCCAATATTTGGCCTGATTACCTTACATCCTCCCTGGAGGCTAAGCAAGTCTGTGCATGTCTGGGTAGGAAGACGCTGAGACTTCTCCCATGGATACCTGTTATGTCATTATTTTAGGAGCAAAAGGAATTCACTGGAATATCTAGAGACTGGTGTTATCTTATTAATGTTCTACCAAAAGCACTGTGGTCAACCCATACAGAGGCTCTTTGATACTAGGTACAAACTTACTGTCAAAACTGAATGTTGGACAGTTTTGGAGATAGATTTTAGGGGCTTTTTAGGATAGAGGAAATAGATCCCCCAACTACAGAAAATCTAAAAAACAGATAAAGCTTTTTAAGCTTATCAGCTCCAAGAACTCCCATTACTTGTCCCTGTCTCCCCTCACCAGGACAATGACCGGAGGGTGCAGGGGCTGAGAGATGCGGTTTGTCTATATGACACACAATGGTAAAAACACATACACGTGTGTGCGCATGCGCGTGCATGCCCCTCTTTTCATAACCCATGACCCTGCACTAGGTAACATCTCAGTGGGACAGGAGCAATACATGCCTGGTGCCTCATCTGTAAGCAGGGCTGCCCTTCAGAGCACCGTGATGGGATGTGTAGTCCGTGCACATTTGTGACTCCTGACTGTTGGCTGTTTAGCTGAAGAAGAAGCACTTGATATTCAAAACAGTAGCAGATGATCAGGACCTGTCTAAAAGTCCTGATGGCTCTGAACCTGATGAATCAGATCCTTACTGACACTCTGGTGTTGAAGACCTAACCTTCTGCAGTTTTCAAAAGTACTATTCTTAACTGGCAGAGCTAAAGCCACGTTACAATTGATTAACTAAGCCATCCCTGACCCTTGGGAACTAGGTCAAAAGAAAGAAAGAAAAAGTAAGTAAAATAAAGTTGCATGAAGTCTCACTTTCAACACAGCAGCAGAAAGTCATCAACTTACTAGGAACTAACATTTTGCCCTTCTGTGATGTACTTGTAACTTCAGTAACTATTAATAGACTGAAAAGAGCCTAGGCTTTAAAGCTATTCAGATCTGGATTTGAATCCAAGCTCAATACCTGTCAGCTCCATGATTTTGGGCAAATAATTTAATTTCCATGAGCTTTAGTCTCTTTAATTGCAAATGGGCTGAAAAAGACATATTTTGAAGGTTTGTATGCAGATTAAATTAAACGTCAAGCACCAAACGAAGTTCCTGGCACATCCCAACTACTCAATATAGGTTAGTTTCTAAGTTTACTAGTTGCTTTTGGAAACCCCATTAATCCATGAAACAAAGAGGAAACAACAAATGCTCTCAGGATGTTTCCAGAATTGCTAATTAACAGCTTTTATTCAAAAGCAGAGCAAACATTTCTATTTGAGGAACTAAACTTGTAGGAGTGGCTGGGACCCCCTAAACAGGGCTAGATACAAGACTGGGCCATTTAAGAAATAGAGAAGATGACTTCTGTGTCACAAAACATTCATCTGACAGGAGGCAGTTTCACACTCGTGTCTATATAGTGGTGATGTTATTGAAATCCAGGTGGTTCCAGATGAAACCTATTATGGAGCTACCGGCCTCCTTTCACTCCAGCCACCTAGATCATCCCTCCTTGACCAGTGTCACCTGTCCTTCATGTTGCCCCTAACCGGCCAGAGCAATCTTCCATACCATAAAAGTAGGATGGCTGAGTCAGAGAGGGGAATGTAAGGGCAGATTAGAGAAATATAAACAAAAACCCAGGACAAAATCCAAATGACTAATATTATAAGATCATCACATGCTTATCTGTGGCTGATGACTGTATCCATGGTGGACAATTATAAAATCATCACACACTTATCTGTGTACCATGTACTTGAGAAAATGTTCCTACTCTATCCTTATGAAAGTGTTACTCATGTGTCCCCTCCCCAGAAACAAAGGAGAAGACCCTGATTGGCCTAGAATCCACCAATCAACAAAGCAGCTTTAGCCCTGTAAGAATGGGCACATTCCACACTCACGGGGCATCCTGAGGAGACTCTTGCTTATCTTGTACCACTCTGCTGCTAAGGTAGCTCTCCTGCTTTTCTGCATTTGCCACAATTTAAATAAACTTCTGCTTCTCACTTTATCAGTCTTGACTCCCCTTTTCTCTGCTGAGAGCCCCACTTTTTGTTCTTTACCAGTGAAGTAAGATCTCGAAGAGAGGTGAAGTCCCAACCCCCCTCAAAGACCCCCTCCTGGACTCAATCAACTGGGGCCAAATTTGACTCTCCCTGTATACTATTAAACAGCTTTTGGCTAATTCATTCTGTCACTTGGGCTGGAAACTGGTGGATAAAGAGGTGATGAGTGGGTAAACTGACTCTTAATCAATCCTGGGAGGTTTTAAAAGTGTTCATCACTTTCTCTTGTTCATCACTGTAGTTTCCCGAAGGAAGAATCAGATATAGAATACTCTGTTGCCTAAACACAAAATGAATTGACAAATTCCATTTCCTGTGCTAAAAATCTATGTAATGCAACAGAAAATAGGAGAGCATCATCTAAAAGGAAGGGGGAAGAGCAGCAAATCGCGTCCTACCTGAAGCAAACGTTCTTGCTCCTGCTGCCATTTTTCCTGTCGCCGCCGCTCTTCTTCTGGGTCCCAGGCCCAGAACTTAAACTGCTCAGGAAAACAAAACCATGATCAGAATTGAGCTGCATCCTCAAGGACAGGCAGGTAAGACAAGACAGTTAGCCTTCAGCTTGGCCCCAGATGGATACAAAAAAGTGTATCTTACTGTCCTCACTGGTTAAAACAAGCCTCCTCTCCCCTCAGCACTGGGGATGGGACCAAGGGCCTTTGCAAAAGGCAAAAACTCAAACCTAAAGACTTTCAAACTGTCTTAATAGGAAGAAAGAAAAGAAAAGAACAGAAAAGAAAAGAAAGAGGCATTTACAATGAACATATACATATTATTCTCCAACCAATATAGGTTATAAATTGCTTACATAGCATTTGCACTGTAGGTATTGTAATTAATCTAGTGATGATTTAGTGTATATGGGAAGATGTGTGAAGAGTTACATGCAAATACTACACCATTTTATATATGAGACTTGGGCATCCAAGGACTTTGGTGTCAGTAGGAATCTTGGATCCCATCCCCATGGACACTAAGGCATGAGTGTAGGAGGAGGAGGATGCACAGACCAGCCTATGTTCCACCCTGCCCTGGCCCTGAAAGATCTCCACCGCTACCCCTGTACCCAGTGCCCAGGCTTGCCCAGTGATGTGTCTCCAGGCAGAGAACGCAGGCCTGGCCATGGGTAACACTGGATTTATAACTTTATGAACACTGATCACTTTAACACATTCAAATTTATCCAGATGCTATGTGGGCTTCATCTTGTACTCTTGCTGTGATTCTTCCAAATGGTTAAGCTAGTCGTGATGTTCAAAGAACGGTAAAGAAAAGCAAGGAAATAAGACAGGGAACACACATCCCATTTTCCACACCGAGACACACACTGCACATTTGTGTGCTACACACTATAGCAAATTATGCAGGAGGCAAGAGTATTTGTTGTATATAAACCAGATTTGCTTGGATGACCATAAAATGCTATCCAAATGTGGACCCCAGATGGGAAATTCTACTGGACTTTAATGACATTGGGGGTTGATTCCACCCCCACCTCTGCATTCTCCTAGGATGTGAAAGTCATTTAAATATTGACAACCTCTCTTAGGCATGTAATCCTTCTTTGTGCGAAAGGAGGGTGTTCACGGGAATAAAGCCACAGGGAATGAAGTCCAATAGATGGCAAATAAGAGAATGAGAAACTATTTAATTCTCATGTTAACACTTAGTGGTAATCTCAAGAGTAAGTCAATAAGGAAGAGGAAGACAAGAGAAAGAAGCATAGGATAGAGGGGCTTCCACACAAAACAGACTACTTGTGGGACAAAGAGAGAGACAGACAGACAGAGATAGAGAGACATAGAGACAGAGAGGCAGACAGAAACAGAGAGGGGCAGACAGGGAGATGATGATTAGGTGTTTTCAAAAACTATAAAGAGGACAATTCCTGCATTAACAACAAAAGGGGAAAACAGAGACATCAAAGTTCCTCCCTTTGGTGATTATTTATTGATTTGATGATTATGTACTGTGGGGTCAGGATGGGCTGGGGGTATACAGGTGACCAAGAGAAGATGAGGAGTGACCATGTAAAAAGGATCAACAGAAGACTGTGTGAGAATCATTCTCAAGGACAGATATCTGAAAGAAGCTAGACTGGAGAGAACACAGCCCACACTGTTCCTCACTGTTGCAGGACTATCTCTTCCCCTGATTCTGGATCCCTCAAGGGTAGAGATGTCTCTTACCCCTCTAACAATCCCAAGGCCTTGCATTTTAGGCCCTCAGTAAGTGTCTGTTGGGTAAGCAGTAGAATCACTTCATGCTGGGTGATGCCAATCCTGCTTTTTCTCAGTCTGTGCCACTCCAAAGTCTGACCAAAAACTACCAGGCTCATGCTTACTTCTCCTTCAAACTTTACTTATTTTCAAGTTTCTTTTATTTTTTTATTCTATGAGGAACCATTTCCTATTGAATATCATCAAATTTGAGAGGTAGTGATATTTTCAGAGAACTTACATATATAGGTCAGTAATGTCTCTTTCTTGCTCTATTTTCCATAAACCAGAAATGATACTGTACGCCTTTGGGGTGCTCTTCCTCTCTACCCTCACCTAGGGGGCACATGAACAATCTGACATCCTTGTTCCAAATGTAACTTAAAATGGAATTGACAGGTGATGTCACACTCTTCAGGTCTGTGCCACAAAAGCCAACTTTGAGATCCTTCTGGGGTTCCCACCCACCCTAGGTGGATACCAACTTTCCAAAAAATTCAGGACTCCTTGTGTTGCCTCATGGCTGAATCTCCACAAATGGTCCTTAAGTCTTGGACTGTAGCTGAGGGTTGGAGATCGAGGGTTATGTGACAAGCGATGGGTCCCTTCTCTACTCCTCAGAGGCATTTAGGAATTCCCAAAGTGAGACAATTTGCTCTTAAATGACAATAGACATTGGCTGTGGTGGGCCTCTTGGGTTAACTCCTGGAGAGGGATGATTTGTTCCCATATCAGGAACTATGCTAGAGGATTCTGTGTAATTACTTCAACTAAGGCTCACAAAAATCCTGAAAAAAATCTATTATTATTTCATTGTATATTCAAAGAGATGGGGTGCAGAGAAGTTACACAGCATGGTTAGGGCATGGGGCTGGCAAGTCTGGAATGAAAGCTACAACTGTGATTACACGGCTGCCCCCAGGTGGCTCCAGGGTGGTGCTGCAGTTGGTTGCGTTAAAAGGAAGGAAACTCCAAGATGGGATAGGAATTTCGGAGGGCTAAACAAGGCCCCCCCGAACAGGTTCAGCCAACCAACAGGTTCAGCACTACAAACACCAGTTCAGTGTATTCAGAATTAATTCAGCAGCATGGGATTTTCCACAGTGCCATGTGCCTTGATATTTTCATTACCAAATGCTTTCTTATTTTACTTAAATAAAAAATAGAAAGCAGTATGTACAAACAATATAATTCAAGACACTGATGGTCACAAGAGGCATGACAAAAATATTGTAGTTCTCCCAGAAAAAGTCTAGGCTGGGTCCTGTCATACCAACAACACACTATGTTGAAATGTTTTTTTTTTTTTTTAATGATTTTGAATGCCTACTAATTCTTCCTATCACATTCATTTTAAGTACTTCTTTTCTGTTTTACTTCCAGACATCATTTTGTTTCCAGGGATGATAACTCCACACAATGATAATCTGTGTCTTAGTAATTTGCCCAGTGGCATTGTGCACAACTTTAAATTATTAGTCTCAAATCAATTATTTGGATCTCATTTTTGGTTGAATATGCTTTAAGAAAATCAAATACATTATAAATTAAAATTACACTAAATGAATGTCTTAGTCCTTAAAATGATTACTTACAGGTGTAGTGAGAGGAGACTTTTCACTGTTTGGAGAATCCGCTACACAAAATAAAACAAAGAAAGAAAAAGATAATGTTAGTAGCTCCTAATTGTCTTTCTTTCCAAGGTAGTTCATATGTCAGCTTCAAACCAATTCTTTTTCTTTTCTTTCTTTTGGTAAATCAAGAGCATTAGAAAAGCAGAACTCTGAAGAAAGTTGTACCCATCACCAGAAGGAGTTACGGCCAGTGTAAAATGATCGACTACATATATTAGCGCCAGGTACTAGACTATAGGAAGCGACTACTATTCCTGCGGCTGCTGGTTCTCAGTGTCCACTGCGTTCTGCTTGACTGAGAAGTTGCCTCGCTGTCTGACATGAAGAAGTATCAGAGAGGCCAGATGTCATCCAAGAAGGGGAGAGAGAGAGAGAGAGAGAGAGAGAGAGAGAGAGAGAGAGAGAGAGGGAGAGTGGCACACAGTTAACAAGAGAACCATTACCAGTTTCTGGCAAAAGCTTTTAATATTTGTTTTAAAAAGGAGGGAGGGATGATTTTAAAAAAGAGGTAAATAATACTAGTTTTTTTTTTAATCCTCAAAATCAACATAAATACCATGAATTTCCTCTAATTTTAGTGTAACTGGTACCAATATCAAAGAATTATGGTAGCTCTTTGCTAACTGTGTGTCAGGTATAAGCACATTTTCCCCCCCTGAAATCAGAAACAAAGACAAATGCCAGACATCATTGGTTGCCCCAACATGGATTTTTGCACAAAAGAAACGCAGCTACTAATATGTAGTTTACCTGACTGGGAGAAAAACTGGGAACGTCGCCAAGAGTTCTGAACTCTAAGCGGAACACTGGCTGTGCTAGGCGACTCTAGATCAGACGGCAGAACAGAACAAACAGAAAAACCATGAAACCAGGGTGAAAACTGAACAGAACTGTGTCCCTCACGTATCAAAGAAGGCTTGGGTGTAATTGACACAAGAACTGAGAGCCAGTGAATCTAATGAACCGAATGTTTCACTGATACAAACACAAAACCCAAAAACACAAACATACGTCAGAAGAACAAGGACAATTTATGTACCTGCTTATCTTTGTGGGTACTGGTGAAATTCTACAGATTCATATTTAATGGTGACAACGTTTAAATGTCAAATCAATCTCAATATGCTATTAAGAGCAAAGAGCACAGTTCATATTGCTTTTGGGGAACACTGGAAAAGGTATCAGAGCTAAGCAGTTTAATTACTATGTTGTACATTATACTTAATGAAGGTCATGCTTGGAAGTCTGTGGCTGCCTTCCTTCTATACATAAAAAGGATGCTCTGTGCCTGTATATGCTACATCGAATGCACAGAAACATCACCGAGCATTTGCACCCTTAAATTCTATGCATGCCAACTCATCATTCTCAGTGCAATTAAGATTTCAGGTTTTAAAGAGTGCACATATTTAATTAAAACACAATTGGGAGGTATCTTTCTACTGTTGTGAGAGAGTTAAGGAAAGGAACTGTTACCACTAAATGCATTTTATGAATGTTTTCAGAGTGTTTCAAGACTGTTGATGCATGAATGTGTTCAGATGTTCATGGCCTGGATGACAGGTCTGTAAACCGCCTTACAGAAATTGGGAAAGATCACTTTTTGGGGGAGAGAGTATTTATTAGGTATAGCTGCAAGATTTCTGATTCTAACCCTCTGGTTCCTTTAGATTTGATGCTGCCCCTCAGCTTAGTCACTTAAACGCAAAGTGACTTTTTAATACCTGGGCAAAGACTCATCACTTCTTCCCACCCCCACCCTAATTCAAGACAAATCATGTCTTTTAAGGTTACATTTATTATAGACCTCTTGCTTCCTGAAGCTAGGCACTGCTATTTTCATATTTATCAATGATGTCTTTAAGGCACAATTGAAATAAATAGTACAAGTCAGTGATTTTTCACTGTGGGCACTGGATCTGCCAAAATCAGTACCAGCTGAGAAGTTGTTGGAAATGGAACAAATGCTCTGTTCCTTGGCCAGACCTAGAGAATCAAACAAGGGCTGCAGGGCCTGGGAACGGATGTGTCTTTAAGAACTACCGTGTACAGTCAAGCCTCTATAAGGTAAATATTCTTTAAAAAAAAAAGCCTTTAAGAAGAGTTTATTTCAGCATTGTACCTTGCTCTATATTTACCCTATTGCTAGTATACTACAGTCACTAGATTACATTGTCAACACTGGTTCTGGGTTAGATACATACCAAGCTAAACACTATAAAGATTACTTCACATAATGCTTCCAGTATTCTTAAAGATTGGTATGATTATCATTTCCAGTTTACAGGTGACGATTAGATACTAGAAAAAACATGATGGGTAAGATCACACAGCTAGGAACCAGACAATTTAGAATTTTGAAATGCTCTAGGGAAGTGCTGGCAAACTTACAGCATTCATGGTGCAGCGGGATGTTTGTTAGGATTGAAAGCGCTAAAAGACTTTCCATCTCTGCTCTAGGGATATTACATTTAATTTGTTCAATCATTCAACTTGAGTAAAGCATGAAATAAAGCCCTTTAATTCAAGAGCACATTTCTACAAGTCAAAATGCTTATTTACAACAGGTAATGGAATGTATAAATACTCCAACAAAATTAATACGGTATAAAACATCTATTCCCACTCTATCTCCCTTTTCTACAAAATTACGAAGTACTAAACACAAATAGAATTAAAATCTGTCTAAATATGTCCCACTGCTGGCTCAGCTGTGAGACTTTGGTCAAGTTCCTTCAGAACTACAGGATCAACAAATTTAAAACAAAATTTTTGAAAATAGTATTGAATTTGCTTCTACATGAAGAAACTAATGATCATGAGTACATGTACCTGTTAAATCCCTCCCAAGTGTTCCCTGTTTTGCATAAGGGAATTATGCTAATGGTGACTCTGAATAGTTGCCCACCTTGCAAAGGGAAACAATAAATCCCAGTCACGATGAGTAGGTACCATTCGGTCTCTGCCTGGACTGATAAATCTACAAGCTAAACCGGGAGAAGTACACTTAAAATAACAAAACAGAAAATCAGGCTTTCAATCCTTGCCTCCCAAATTCTAGCTGTTTCCACACGAAGATAACTTGCATCTATAAAGCTTGGGAATATATCTGTGTTGAAGAATAATTCCCAAGGGTAGAATAACTCTCAAGACCTATCTTCCCTCTACTACTCATATTACACTTCTAAGGGTCCTTTCTGGTCATGTGGGTACCAGGGTTTCACACTAGGACAAAACAATTAGTTGGGTTTTTAAATTGTAAAGGAGTAAATTGTAACTCATATGTGGCTTACAAGGTATTTGGGGGTTACTTCTATTTTATGGACCTTATATTTCCCTATTTTTAGAGGTTACTCCTTCATACATTATAGCAAAACATATCAAATACATGCAGCACATTAAAATACATGCTCAGTATTATTGTTTGTAAATATATGGTGTATATACCAAGCACATATGTTTTAATGTTTCATATATCTTTGTTTTTTGAGAGAGAGAGAGAAGGTCTCACTATGTAGTGCAAGCTGGCCTTGAATTTACTATGGAGCCCAGGCTGACCTCACAGGGATTACAGGTGTTTGCCACCACACCTGCATATTTTTCAAGGTAAAGAAATTTTGGAAATGTTAACATTTTTGCCTATCAGTAACATATTTAAGCTATACTTTGAATTATTCCTCAGTACTGGTCATGCACACCCGAGAATTATTAAGTAAAAATATGACTTTCCCTCCAAATTACTGTCAAATTAATAGACATTCTATGAAGACTAGAATTTACAATAAAGTTGGCACAATATTAAGATTGGAAACTTATTTGAAACTTAATTTTTTCATTTTTATTTCTTTTTTTTTTGACTTGGAGCCAATACAAAAAAAGTTGAAGGTCTTAAGCACTTGCTTATTGTCTCTAAGGTACCTGGCGACTAAGTGGCCATGGCAGCGGGGCTTCTTGGTCTGGTCAAATGGAGAAAGCGGCCTCAGCTCTCCACTTTGAAATTACTAATTCAGCCATCACGGCCTCTGGCAAATAACACGGCTAAAGGAACATTAACATACAGGTGCAATCATGCTTTAAAATAAAGAACAGGACCTAAAATGAAATATTTCCTTCTCCTTACCATGAGAATTGAGATTTGGCAAATGTAGTTGGTTTGTTTCAGGCATTTTGTCCAGAAATGGAAACATCACAGTTGCTTCTGGTTCTGGAGATTTTGGCTTTACCACCTGGACCATGGGTAACAGACATGGACATTATAAGAATAGTCTATCAAGAAATGCACAGATGAAAGAAAATGTAAAGATCCAATAGAGTCACTAAGCTCAAACATTTAACTTTTAAATGGCAATTTTTTCCCATTGCCTAAAACCCATTGATGTTTTCCTGTATCAACAGACGTCAATTTTTCAGAGAAATCAAGTGAGCATAATAATGTATTCATCATTTTTCAACAAACTCAGAAGACAATTGCCTATCCTTGAAATAAAATATTACCCCTCATTTTCTCACTGATTGGTTGTATGTTCTTTTCTGGTACCACACAATGTTGAATTTATGACGTCAGGAAATGAGATGTTTCACATATGATGATTTTAAAAACTATTGCTCTGTAAAGTGTTAAGCATTAAAGTAACATTCTCTTTAAAGGGCATTATTCTCCAGATACTACTCAACTCCCCATGAAGGTATGCAAAGTGCATTAAAATAAGACACTTTGCCTGTTAATAAAGAAGCATGATAAATATCAAACAATGCCCTTAAAGAGTTTTTGAGGCATGTTAGATTACTTGTCCTCATGATAAGTAGTTCTAAAATTACAGGTTTTAACAATTCTTATGGTTACTTTGAAAAATGGATTTTTCTTACTATTGTCAGTTAATTTTGTTTCTCCTAAACTGATGGCCTTTTCTAGAATCCCCCTTACCTGGACGTGTTGCATCTAATCAACCTACCACTAAAGACCAGATTACCAAACTTACTTAACCAATGTCTAAAATAATAGTAGACTCTGAGCATAGGTGTAAATGAAGACCTTGGTGCTGCTATCAGTTCCCACCACCTTAGCTTCACTCAGGACTGAAATGTGATTCCATTCTTTGGCTGGTTACCGTGTTCCTGATAGATCAATGTGATAGCTAATGATCTCAGAGTGAGTGAGATGATAGAACACTGATTTCATAAGCTGCTCTGTGACTTGGTTCTCAGGATAAATTAATGTTAGGATTTCTTCTGCATAGATTTTTCTTCAGTAATAATATATTCAACCCTAAAAGAACCCTGAAGAAAATACAATCTCCACATCTAGCATTACTGAGATCAACCAGATGTCCCAAATGAAGTTCAGTATTAAACGTACAACTAAAGCTAAGATCTAGTCTTACCAAAGTTTGCAACCATCAAATCTTAACCTCATATACACTTTTTTTTTTTTGGATGAGGCTTACAAAAACATGGTTCAGATCATTCCTGGTTGCACATGAAACCACTAATGGTCAGCAGAAATGCTCAGAATGACTACTATGTAAATAGGTCAGTCTGTATTTTTGGAGCTTTGTTTTACAAAGGTAACACCCTAAAGGGAAATCAGAGGGAAAATGCTATTACAATCACTGTGGTCAGCTTGCTTAAGTACTAGCTATAGAAAAAGAAAAAGGGGAGAAATTCATAGAGTGGAAGTGAGAAAGGTATTCAGTTCAAAGACCAAAATTACATTTTCTCATCAATTAGCAGAGGTTCTTAACCTGGATCCACAAAACACAATTCAGTAGCTGTATGTGCATATTTGGAACCTCTTGATGCCAGGAACAACCTGGGAATCTTATATATTTTATTTTACACTTTAAAAATGTTATTTTGGTGATAATGTTTAACAGATGGCCAAAGGGCCCAGAAGAGAACAGAACAGAACGGAACGGAATGGAACGTAATGGAACGGAACAGAATGGAACAGAACAGAAAGGACAGAATTGAACCAAATCAAAGTAAACCAGACCAAACTAACAACAAACATGAGGAGTCCTGAAAATAATATTTTCCATAGTGGGGCAATGTGACACTGGTAGTTTGAAGATAGCTCACACAAATGAGGGGACACTGTGAGGAATGTCAATGAATACTTTTCAGTCATGGTATTCATTTTGATCAATTAAAACAACATTCTAGGAATGATGTAAAGTTTTCCTTTCAGTGAAGATTTAAGTGGAAAAAATGAGTTTTTTCAAGAACAATAAATAAATACTGGCTACAAATATCTTGTAGATAATGATGGAAAATCCTGTCCACCACTAACTTACTATCTGATTTACAGTTTAATTCCCCTTTACCAATCTCCAGACTAGTCTTTAATTCTCAATGAATAAAAATGGGGAACAGCTAGGGTCTGAAATACACCAAAAAACATCCAAGCAGAAGACATTCTCAAGGGTCTACCAGGACACATCACTCTCAGTTCTATAAGGTCAGGGGCTATGGCAAGTTCTCTGTTGAATGTCTAGTATCCAAGTATGGTACCAGCATGTAGTAGGTACACAACCAATTACTGGATGAATAAATGATGAACTAGAGCTAAATAATAAAATTTTCACTTTAAAGTCAAATCCAAATTTAGGGATGACTTTTAAAAGGTAGGATACAATCACACGCAGCTTGCCAGTTGTGCAAGGCAGAGGTTCTTCTTTGTGGCTCATCAGAATTACCTGGGAGCTTTTAAAAAATACAAAAGCTTGGGCCCTGTCTCCAGAGATTCTCAGCTGTTTGGTTCTATCAGTTTTTAAATTTAGAGGGTATCCAGGATTGAGACTAACTGGAATAAATGATGAAGATTTTTAGACTCAGCTAGAAACAAACCAAACTAACACAAATGAGATGAGACTGCAAACACAAACAAAATTTACTAAGAACAAGGGTTTAAAAGCTAGCATAACAGAATAATCATTTTTTAAGTTTCTTGCTGTGCAAATCTAGAAGATTTAGAAGTATCACTGAAAAAAGTAAGTAAATACTGGGAAGAGAATATTTAGTAAGCTGTTAAGCTATAAAGTAAATAAGCAAGTTGATATACTACAAACTAAAATCTGAGTGCAAGGCTTTAGAGCTAATACTTATACTATGTTTTTTTTTCAAATGCATTGAATTTTTCAAAATTAAAATTTATTCAATATAAGTTTTAAAAGATGTTGAAAAGGTGGTCCCAGGATTTAGCTCAGTGGCATAAGCGTCTGCCTGGCAAACGCGAGGTCATGAGTTCAATCCCTGGCAAAAAAAAAAAAAGTTAAATAAATGGGCCTTACAAACCACACCAGGTGCACCAGGGTGAGAACTATTCTGTGATTCCTGAGCTCTGCATCTTGTTGGAATTTGGGGCCCTGGGAGAACAGGCAGCTCGCCTGCTGCCCTGGTAAGCAGCTGGGGGCCCTCACAAGCTACCGGTGCACCAGGGCAAGAACTATTTGTTGATTCCTGAGCTCTGCATCATGTTGGAACTTGGGGCACTGGGAGAACAGGCAGCTTGCTCACCACCCTGGTAAGCAGCTGGGGGCCTGCCAGTGTGTGGGCTAAGAATTAGACATCTAATCATTCCCCACTACCCTGTTAGCAAGTGGGAGCTGGAGGTCTGAGTAGGGAGGATGAATGTATGCAATGTGGCAAGTAAGGGAGATTTCCTTCTACCATCTCTTTGAAGGCAAATATTTTTATCACTGTTTTGCTCAGTTTTGATTAATGGTACTGCTCTATTCAGTATGCTGTTTTTATAAGTTCGATATTTCCTTCCATTTTGCTCTACCTGATTGAAAGAACAGCTAATGTGAACAGAACGGGATGTACTATTGTGCCTATTGCTGGTATCCTGGTGACCTGCTGTGAGGTTCTGTGCCAATTTCACTGCACTGTCTCACATGGGTTTATTCTGTCTTGTTCTGCTATATTTTGCTACCTTCAAAAAAAAAAAAAAGTAGGTAACAAAGTAACAAAATGCCTCCAAAAAACTTCCAACTACACCAAAGCTGATCCATGGGGCATGGATGAGGAGAAACTCAAAAACAAAGCAACAGAATAATATAAGGTGATTAAAAAGTAAATAATAACAAAACAGGTCAGTAAGGTACTGAGCAACATGAAACAGGATATAACTAAACAGATAATGGACTTAAAAAGTAAAAGGAGGAAAAGAAAGTGCTCTAACAGGTATAACTACATGTATGTTTAAGTGTGTAGGATTGATAACCATGTTGCTAAGTTATTAATGTATCACTGAACTTCTGTGCAGCCTCACTGTGTGAATGTCCACTTTGTACGCTTTAATTTTGTAAGTTGAACAACTATGTCTAAGAAGACAATATGTAATTTATCAACTAGTGATTTCTTACTGTTTATTTTTTTCTGAAATTCTGTATTGTTTCTACCCCTTTTTCGGATTTGCTTTTTTCCGCTTTAAGTAAAATTTTTTAAAAAAAGATGTTGAAAGGGTATATACCAAAGAAGAGGCAGTTTTCAATGACTTATTCTCACTCCCTTTGTACATGTTTGTACATTTTAAAAATGTACTTACATATATTACACACTTGATATATTCACCACATATTAATGTTTATTTATTTCTACTTCTTTCCTTTCTTTCTTTCTTTCTTTCTTTCTTTCTTTCTTTCTTTCTTTCTTTCTTTCTTTCTTTCTTTCTCTTTCTTTTCTTTCTTTTTTTTTTTGTACCAGTAATTGAACTCAGGACTGCTTGCCAGGCAGGCACTTATGCCACTGAGCTATATCCCTGGCCCCTTATTTCTATATATACTTAAGATTTTTACAGTAAACATGTAATACATTTATTTTAGGAAAAAATACAGATTAAAGACAGGGGACCAGATTGTGAGAGAAGTAAATCTTCACTATAACAGGTGCCCCGGCAGCACCTGGTCCAGCACGAAGTCGTATTAGCTTTTAGTGCACATTAGTGCTTTGCTCCACTGTGTACTTCACCTTCTGAGACAGCACCAATTCCACCTTCCCACTCATCTCATTTTCCAGTTTCTTCCGGTCTTTTTCTTCCGGCACATCATTCTTTAGCTGTGGGTTGGAGAACTCCACCAAGGCCACGGTCGGGCTGCATCGAGTCACAGTTGTCGTAAAATGCTGTGACTCTGAAAGGGAGTTACATCCAGAAACAGAAAAAAAGGAAAAGGAAATCGAAATCATACAAGAGATCTTTGTCCTGCAAAGCCACAGTGAGCCTTTCCGAGGTGTGATCAAAACATATGGCAAATGTTTCAACTTAAAATTTATTACAGTAAAAGACACATTGCCTGTAAGCCCCCTCCAGATACTTACTTACTCTTCCTTCTCACTTGAACACATTTATCCCATCATTCATGCCATTTTCTGAAGCAGCTCTGAAAGTCCTTTCACATCTTCAGTTGTGTGTTGTGCCTGTCTGGGTGTCCTGACCTGATTCAAAATGTTTACCGTTTGTGCTCATGTTAACTTTGGGGGAAGACAAGTCACACAGAAGCCGCACAGTGCGAGATCCGGTGAATAAGGTGGATAAGGATACTCGGAATTGTTTTTACGAACCTGTGTTTCTGCTGGGTGGCGCTTGGAAGCAGCATTCACTGTGGTTTTCATCACAGCTCATATAGACCCTTATGAAAGATATCAGCTAGAACGGCTTCAGAAAGTGGAAAGAACAATGGGATATAGTGTTTCAAGGAACGGGTAATTTTTTTAAGAAGAATTAACGGCAATTGTATTTCACTGTAATAAATTTAAATTTTTGAAATTTAGACATTTACTGTACTTTCGGATCACACCTCATGGTCCATGCCCAACCCCAGCAGTAAGAAGTCAGATTATAGTGATGACAGAGAAGATCTCAAGATGCCGGAATCCTCTACGCTCTTTCACAATAGTATAAAACAAGTAGCAACTGAAAGCACATTAAATAGAAGAAGAAGAATGGCAGTTCTTGATAGAGTCACAGTTTCCATCTGAATAACACTAGGTGACAAAAGAGAACATCCAGAGATAATTTTTGTCCCCAAAGCTGAGCACCAGCTTGACTCTCCCTTCTGTATCTCGATGCTCCTCTTTAATATTACATTCCTAACTGGAAATGTGTTATGGGTGAGGGACCGATGTACATAACACAATGAAAACCAACTGCTCTCTCTGGTAAGTAACCAGTATACTGTAGAGAGAGTAGAAAAGTCACCAGGAAGAGGGTACATCAAAATGTGGAGGTACAGTCTAGTTTTTAAAAATTGGTATTATTTTTAACAATGAAATCTAATTTATTTTAAAGCGTCACTTAAGGATAGTTTGGTATTGAAAGAGGGGACAGGTTTATGGTCAACGAAAGAAGAAATACGTTTTAAAAATACAGATAAAGTTTCACAAAAAATTGAAACAAGAATTTAGGGAATAATCAACTCTTCTCTAGACAATGGGTACAGAATATTCATATTTACCATTCAGGTCTGTGGCATTACTTCACTATTTCAAATAATTTTCCAGCCTTATCATTTCAGCATCTACTGTTACGACATATTTATTAGTGGATTAATATTTTTGTAACCCTGAACCCATGGTCAGAATTCCCCTAGGCAGCCTCTAGATGGCAGCACCACCACACTACTTGTATGTAATTCAGGAGGAAAAACGTTCTTGATCTCATATCTTATTTCTGTATCATCGTTTTTATTTATTTATTTTTTTTAAATCGGTACCGGGGATCGAACTCAGGACTGTGTGCTTGTAAGGCAGGCACTTATGCCGCTGAGCTAAATCTCCAGCCCCATCATTTTTATTCTTTTGTTGTTGGTTTTTGTTTTTAAAATTTAAAAAATAGTTATCATGTTTTACTCTTAAACTAGTCTGTTATGAAACAAACCTGATGAGGCAAGCTCTGCATCCTCTTTCCTGGCTTTTTCACCATCATTTTCATCTTCTTGGGTGTTCAGTTCAGTTTCCTCAGTGGTTGCCTGAAAAAGATGTTTTCCCCCTTCAATGTAGTATTCCTTTGCAATTTCTAAAAAGACCAAGGATTTGTTCTTAGCAGTAACTTTCAGATCAACAAAGCAGGTTGCCCACATGAATTAACTCTTTGGGTTTCCTAGGAAACTATGCTGGGGTGTCTATGGGCTGTCTTGTGAAGGGGACAAGAGGACACTCATGTTCCCTCTCCCCAACCCTCTTCTTTTCTTCCTTTTTTTCCACAACCAAAGTATGTAAATCACAATTGCCTCTCACTTGCTCCTCAAGGCCTTTCAACTTGATCTAAGATGATATCACTGGAAAGCTGGTGTTTTGTTTGTACCCTAAGGTTGCACTTAACCTCTCAGTGGCCTGCTGGGGCAGAGCTACCTGTGGCTCTTAACACCATGAGTTTTATTCTTGAAGCTCTCTTCTTTCCTGGGCTCCCAATCACATCTATTACTGGATGCTAACGCTCTTTTCCGCCCTATTCTTCTTTCCCTGGTTCTTATTCCTTTTCTTTTCAACAAAATATAGGTTATCCTCAAAAATTTTAGCTGGTCCCTATTTTACACGCCTTATGCCAAATCATCCTCAAATGTATCAATTAGTCCATGGGCCCATCATGATGTCCTTGATCCATTTATGATTTATATCTTCCTTTCCATTGCTGAGAGTTTACTAAAGCTCCAGGTCAGTGTAAGTGACCATCAAGGTTATGATTAGTGGCTAACAGAACACTGCTAGTTCCTCCTCCAAATCCGAAAATTTCAGTTCATGGCACCAGTTTTTCCTATCACAAAAATTAAACTTTAAAGTGAGCTCTGATTTCTACTTCATGTGCCAACTCCTGCCAAACACCATAGTTCTCATATTGGTCTCTCCTTTTCTTTCCTATGACTGGGACCCAAGGTTTGTTTTGGTTCCTTTGTTCTTCCACAAAATGGGTCTGTGATTCACAGCATGCTATCTAATCCACTTGGCATATTACTGTCGTGGTCATCTCTCTCAGTGGTACCTCAACTTATTACTTTTACACTTCTGTTCTTCCCTCTCAGTACCTCAACTGTATCTCCTTGTATGCTTGATGAATTTATGATACTAAAAATTTTAGAGCAACCTAAATGTGCCACAACAGGGAGTAATTGAATGTATTACATTAGTAAAGGGAACTATCACACAGATCATAGAAAGACGTGATGTTGAGGGTGTAGGTCAGTGAGTAAGCAGTTTTAAACTGTTTATATAGTATGATGTTTGCACATATAAGATTATAGCTGGGCTCAGTGGCACATGCATGTTAGCCTAGCTACTTGGGAGGCTGAGGAAGACTGAAAGTTCAAGACCAGCCTGGACAACTTAGCAAGACTCTTTTTCAAAATAACATTTTTTAAAAAGGGTTAAGGGTGTATCTCAATGGTAGAACAGTTGATTAGCATGTATGAGGACCTGAATTCAATCTTCAGCACTGCAAAAGTGGAAACAAACCCAAAAAGAGATTATATATGTCTATACACACATAGTTTTACCTGTTAATACATATATTAAAATGTATGTGATGTAAAAAGATAGTAAGGACATACAAAATGCCAATAGTGATTTTGTTAAGGTTTATTTCTCCTTCTCTGTGTATATTTTATACATTTAAAAATGTTTACAATCACTATATGTTGGTTCTGTAATCAAAAAACAAAATCAGTGTATTTTTACATGGTCTTTCAAGGCAGGTGACTGTGCTATTGAGCTACATCATTGGCTACACTGTCTTTCATTGGGAGCCAATTTCCTGGGGAATTAAGTCCAATATTCTTCCTGATATTATCCCTGTTGCTTGGTAAAAAATAAATAAAAACTTAAATTAAGTACTAGTTCATGCCTCAAAAACCAAAAAGAATAACTCAATGACTAATGTTTTTTAATGGAAGTTTCCTGTAAAGATTTAAAGTTAAATTTTTAAAGTATATATGAAATGTTTTACAAATTTTGAAGGGTTTTCAGATAAAGGGAAAAGTTGGTTTCAAATAGGGCATTAGTAAATACTTTATAAAATATCCTTATAAGTTGTCAAAAGGGTATGAATTTATGAATCTCTCATAAATATATAATTTAATTCATAAATCAAATCACAATTTGCTTCTCTAGTCACTAAAAGTCCTCTAAAGTAAATGCATTAGTGGAAACCATCACTGAATTTTCAAAGATGAAAAAAATGTAAGCAACAACCTCCAAACTTCTAGAAGCTTTTACAATAGCATCCAGTGATTTTTCTTTTGGAAGATGGGATATTTTGAAACCTTCAGAAATAGATAGGAATTTCCTACCAATAGATAACTATATGTCAATTTGGGAAAAATATAACATTAAGTTACAATGTATTGTTAAAACCCTAGGCAGGAAATAAAAATCATGTTGTTATTACTTAATGGATTTTGTAATTTTTAATATAACAACAAGCCTGACTTGATTCCCTTTAATTGACCCAGTAAGTGAAAATAATTAAAATCTTTGTTATTATACTTATATGTGTATGTGTGTGCATTCATATTATTACATGAACTACTGAAGAATGATCAGTTTAGCATTACAAAAGAGTAAGTCTGGTTTTATTTAAAGTCCACACATATGAAAACTTAATACCTGACAGTGGTTTGTTTTACAATGTTAAAATACAAAATACACAGGAAAAAATAAAATACTGGCAGAAATACAGATTTTTAGCTTTCTTCCCCAAATAGATTAGATTATAGAAAACCATCTGAGGCTAGGAAGCAAGTGTGCAGTTAAATACTGATGAATGGTCCTCAAGGGAACACGTGTTTCTAATTACTAGAAATAACTAACTATAAAAGGTCCAAAGACTCTGTAGCCTAAAAATGAATAAAGACATGAACACAGTTTATTAAACCTAAGAAGCCATCAATTTAAAATTGTATTATTGTAGGTACTACTAAGACATAACACCTACTTTGTGTTGAAAGTGATACACTATCGATTGTAAGAGAAATCTTGATTTAGAGATGTCAAAATGTGGAAAGTTGACACTTGGACTCAATAACATAAGATAATCCATGAAGCCCTTTGGATGTAATGTATAATGCAAACAAAGGCAAGATTCTCAGCATTAACTACTTCACTAAGGATTATTTTACTAATATTCTACATTCTAGTAAGGTTTACATATGCATGATTAATGGAGAAATTCTACTTTCAAGAATTCTTGTATTTCCACACTGTTCAGTACTCACATACTGAGCTCTGGTCAACCCAATTTATCTTATCTTGAAATGATGCTTTAAAGCATCTTGGCATTCACTGCAGTAAAACGATAGTAGCATTAGCAATAACTATGAAGAATACTTACTGCATTTATCGAGTGTCAGCACACCAGGGCACCTGACAGAGATAACATGACTTAATCCTCACAGCAAGCATAAAGGCAGTACCAATATGGTTCCTTTCATATAGGTGAGGAAACGGAGGCCTCAGAGATTAAGTGACTTCCCCACAATCACACTACTAGTAGACAGAAGAGTTTGGAATGCTATTCAGGGCTGATAATCCACAAGCTTTACCATATGGGCATGGAGTCAAATCCATCACTGTCTCAGTATTTTTCTCCTCACTGAGACACAATACCTGACACCCACAACTTAATGGAGGAGAGGTTTATCTTGGTTTTTAGAGCTTTCAGTCCATAGTCAGCTGGCTCCAAGGCAGAAAGGGGATTATGGGAATTATGGGGAGGAGCGCTGTTCCTGGTAACCAGGAAGCCGAGAGAAGCAAGGAGCCAGGGAGGGAGATGCACTCTTCTGGGTCAGGCCCCCAGTGCCCTGTCTCCTCCAACCTGGCCAGGCCTTCTAACAGCACACACAGCCTCTAAACTCACCAAAGGATGAATCCCCCGGTGAGCACAGTGCCCTCATGATTCAAGTACCCTCCAAACACATGAGGCTTTTGGAAGATACTCCAGATCAAAACCACAGCAACCTCTAAGAGGTCCCCCAGTAATCAAGAGGTTTTGATCCATGTGAAGCATTGAGTAGCTGAGAGTTTCAAATTTTATTGCCAAAATTATTCAAACTGCCTTTTCTATTTTCTGTCCTTCCTCTGCTTCTCATTTATTCTGCAAAACACTGGAACTCCTTGGAATCCTTCAGGGTAAAATGCAATTTAATGATCCATTTCCCAGGACTGCTTAACTCAACTGCCCTCTACCCTCACCAACTCATCCCCAAGTTCTGCGGACTAGGGACCAGATATATAATTCATACAGGAAAACAAATATTTTCCAAGTATACATTATTTATGAAACTCCCACTCTCAAGCTTAGTTTAAATGCACACCAGTCACCAAAAGCAGGCTACTACTATTGAAATATTCAAGTCATATTAACAGAAAAAGCAAGCCACAACAAAATTTGAGTAAGATGAATCCATTGTAAAACACAATATACATGGAGCAAAAGAATATACACAGTGGACCAAGATAAGGGGGTAGGACACATAAAAAGAATTAAAATGTGCTATATACCAATTCTGCATGATTAAAGTAATCATGCTCCAAACGTGTACTCATAAAAATAAAAAAATTAAGCCTTTACAGTATTAATTTCTAGGTGGCTGGTGTAATAGGTAGTTTATATTTTCTCTGTAGTTTTTGGTATTTTCCAATATATACAGGCTACCTATAATCAAGGCAACTTTCCAAAGCCAGATTAACTGTGACTCCCTTCTTCCCGAAGGCTTGCAACTTTGGTACTCACATCACTGCTCCCAAGGAAATGAGCTCAAAGTTGGCAGTTTTCACGCATCCTGATGGAATCAGAGGCTTGCTTCAAGCAAACCCACCTTGCTGGGAAATGCACTTTCTGACCCATACTTTCCCTTGTTTATAGATCAAACACAGGAGAGACCTTCCCTTTGCTTACTGGCAGCACTTTTTCAAGAATAAAAGCAAGTCAACAAAACAGATCCCTGGATGTGAATGAATGAGTATAGAAAGGTTTCTGTGAGACCGAACCAGGAGTTGGCTTCATCCTGACTCAGTATGGGATTCAGACTGCCCTGGGTGCCAGACTCAGCCCTGAGGACACAGGTGGGAAGTGGCAGCTTCCTGACTTGACAAGGACATGGTCGGGTCACAAAACCTACCCGGTTACTAGAACATTTTAACTAGAACCTTGTTGATGGACTGGCCCAGACAGCAACTTTGCAGGGTGGATCACAACTGTGAAGCAGAAAAGTAAGAGCCTTCTGAAACCTGGGGCTGGGTACAGGCCCTAGCTCTGACCCAGTAGGGCTGTGAAGCTTGAACCGATCCTTTAACCTGCATGGGCTGGAACGGTGATGGCCAAAGTCCTCTCCTGAGCAAATATTCTGGAATTTTGAGCGATTTCCTGGTTCCAGTCTTAAATGGCTTATCTGGACAGGAGCCTGGAAAACCTGTCTAACTATGTCTTGGGCTCAGGACTCAAGTACCCCATATGCTATGCATGTGTTCTCCTTTTACTTCTGAACCCCTAAGAGTTTGCTATCACCAGAAGGAAGGGGAGCTTCATAGAAGATCTGACTGTCCATGTCTTTAAAAAACTACATCTTGCACTGTACTTTTCAAACCAATATAAGACTCTGATCCAGGTAAGATGGGCCAGGTTTAATTCTTTAGCTTCTCTAACGTATACTTTCTTGAAATGTGTAAATGCTTCTACATTTAAAAACTCTTTAATGCTTTTGAATGAGCATTTAATTTAACTATGACTAAGATGGAGAAAATAGTTTCTAAAGAAATGTTTGTTGACATTTGACATCTAGAAGGAATTTGTAGTTGGTCTCAGCTGTGAAGAAAACAGCGCCTACTCAGATGCCTTCAGCCCGCTCTCACTGCAAAGTGAAACGCTTCAAGAAAGGTCTGATTGTTTTCCTGGATCTGAAAAACACAAAAGTGCTGAATTTTCAAGAGGAAAGCGATAGGCTTTTTTGGGATTGGAAAAACAAACCTTGTTATTTAGTTTGAGAAAAGCAGTTGAAGTGGTTTGCATATCTACGAGCTGAGTTTGGTTCAGTCAATGAGGAAGAATTCTGGCAACCCAGCTGGAAGGTCCTGGCCAGGAGGGACAGGCTGGCTCTGACCTTTGGGCTGAGAGGGTCGAGGGGGCTGATCAACAGTCAGGGAGTGGAGTGACAGTGGGGAGATTGGGGGAGAACTGGGAGCCTCAGTGCCAGGAGGAAGACAATAGAAGGAGCATAAGAGCAGTCTGCAAGGGCAAATGCCATCTGGAGAAAGCTCTTCATATCTGTATGTTTTTTAGAGAATTACAATAGGGACAACTGACAGTTGAAGCAGGAAGATTACAAGAAATCCATTTCATTTCTATGAAACTTACATAGTTCTGTATAGTAATTTTGATGATCTTACTTTAATTTAAAAAAATGTTTCTATCATCATTTTGGGCTCCTAAAGACATGTAACCTTTTTCTTCCATCTGATGGATATAATCTTAAAAATAACATAGAGGCACCTGTGTTCTGTGAGTCACCTTGACATCAATGTTAGGGTTTAGATCAAGATGTCCTCCAAAGGCCTCATGTACTTACAGGCAGGGCATTTGGAAGGTGACTGAATCTTGGGGTGAAACAGCTGATTTGCTGTGAGGAGGCCAGGTCTGGGCAGGAGGTGGCCCCTGGGGGTGTGTGACCTCAAGGGGGTCTCTCCTTCCTTGGCTCTTCCCTTCTGTGCTTCCTGGCTGCCAGGAAGTGAGCAGCATTCCTCTGTCCAGGCCCTTCCATCATGCTGTTTTTGCATTTAAGCTTGCTGAACATGGGCAGAAACTTAGGAAATGTGAGCCGAAATAAACTCCTTGTTTAAGTTGTGGGTGTTGGGTATTGTGTCTCAGTGATGAGAAAGTGAATAAAGCATAAATTGAGCCTCATAAACCTTCGTTGCTCAGCTGGTATGTGATCTCTGACAGTGCTTGGAGCACTTCAAGTATTTTAGGAAACAATTATATTTGCACCATTGAGGAAAGAAGAGATTCAAATACAAATATAACTGACAGTGGACCAAGACAACATAGGAAAGCTTTGAGGGAGATGCGGTGCCCTTTTCTGTCCATGCCACGTCCTAGTCCATCCACGCCTTGTGACAATCGCTTCTCCAGGAAAAGGACACCGCATGTGGGAATTGGGCGTGGGGATCTTGGAATGTTTTGTACTGATAATTGTAATTTGTGTAGTTCAAATGTGTATGTTTTTATGTAATGCTCAATATGGAGTTGAGGGTGGAGACTCCAGGGGGGTTGCTGGGGGCCCTCTAGATAA
>PVLA01012101.1:0-47290 GCA_004027455.1 Hydrochoerus hydrochaeris
GAAGGAAATATTGAACTTTTAAAAACAGAATATTGAATAAAGCAGTACCATTAATCAAAACTGAGCATAACAGTGATAAAAATACTTGCCTTCAAAGAGATGGTAGAAGGAAATCCCTCTTACTTGCCATGCTGTATACATTCATCCTCCAAAAAGATACTTGGACCTCCGGTGCCTACTTGCTAATGGGGTGGGGGATGGATCAATGTCTGATTCTTAGCCCACACACCGGCAGGCCCCCAGCTGCTTACCAGGGTGGCCTGTAGGCTGCCTGTTCTCCCAGTGCCCAAAGTTCCAACATGATGCAGAGCTTAGCAGTCACTGATAGTTCTTGCCTTGGTGTGCCAGTGGTTTGCCAGGCCACCAGCTGCTCACCAGGGTGGCGAGTAGGCCTCCTGTTCTCCAGCGCCCAAAGTTCCAACATGATACATAGTTCAGGAATCTGGACTTGCTTGTTGTTTGTTAATATACTGAATCCAGATTGAATTAATGAAAGCTCCGTAACTGGGGTGTAATGCATACCTGAATTGTTTCTAGGTTTCACCTTCAATAAAAATGAGACAAACCAGTCCTATAATAAAACAGTATGGGAGAGGAGACTTTGAAGGAATTTCACCAAACTCAGGGTATTAATTTGCACTTTTAAAACCCATAAAGCATACCTCATCATTTTTAAAAATCCATTTTATTTCAAAGATTAAAAAAACCCAAAATTTCAAAACACAACAATCAGGGGACAACAATGGCACATATATTGCACATTGTCATCCCCAAATCTGTCACCCAGAACACAAGACATCTGCATTCAATTGTCTGAACAGCATCAGTACAAACCTTTCTCTTCAATGAGCTCAGAGAAATCAGCAGTATAACTATCTTAAATATATATTTCTTTTAGCATCTCACATTAGTGAGACAATATGATGCTTACACATGTATGCCTGATTTATTTCACTTTTGAGTATGGACTCAAGTTCCTTTTATTTACCTATAAAAGTCTTAAAGTTTGGGCTGGGGGTTTAACTCAGTGGTATAAGTGCCTGCTTGGCAACACAAAGTTATGAGTTCAATCCCTGGTACCAAAAAAAATAAAGTCTAAAGTTTGTCCTTTTTTATGGCTCAGTAGTATTCCATTGTATAAAAGTACCTCTTTTTTTTTTTTATTCATTCCTCAGACAAAGGGCATTTAGGTTGTTTCTAAGATCTAGCTATTACAAATTGTGCTGCTTTGAACATGGGTGCACATATATCACTGTGGTACAATGTTCTTAATTCTTCTGGAAAGATACCTAGAAGGAGAATAGCTAGCTCAAATGGGACCTCTAATCCTAGTTTTTTCAGGAATCTCCACAATGATTTCCACAGTGGTTGTACCAGTCTACATTCCCAACAACAGTGAAGAAGGGTTCTTTTTCCCCCACAGACCTTAAGCATTTGTTATTGGTTAATTTCTTAATGATAGCCATTCTTTCTGGGGTGAGGTGGAATCTTAGTGTTATTTTATTTTGTACCTCTCTCATGACCAGTGATGCTGAACACTTTTTCATATTTATTTGCTGTTTGTATTTCTTCATCTGAGAAGTGTGTGGCTATCTCAAATGCCCATTTTTGGATTGGATCTTTAAATTTGGGGGGGGGTCAGATTTTTTTTTTTTTTTAGTTCTTTATATTTTCTCAATAGTAATCCTTTATCTGAGGAACAGCTGGCAAACATTTTTCTCACATCATGGGCAGTCTCTTCATTCTGTTGGTGGTTTCTCTTGCTGTGCAAAAGTTTTTCTTTTTCTCTTTTCTTTTCTTTCTTTTCTTCTTTTTGAGACAGGGTCTCACTATGCAGTTCGGGTTGGCCTTTAGCTCACTTTGTAGACCAGGCTGGTCTTGAATTCACAATGATCCTCCTGCCTCAATCTCCTGAGTGCTGGCATGCACCACCACACCTGGCTGCAAAAGCTTTTCAATAAGGCAACGTCTCAATTGTTGATTCTTTGTGATAGTTACAGTGCAATCTGGGTTTTATTCATAAAGTTTTTGCTTACCTTAATGTCTTCAAGATTTTACCTACTCTATTTTCCAACAGATATGTTTCTGTTTTAATATTAAGATCTTTGATCCATTCTGATTTTAGCTTAGTACATGATGAAAGATATGGGTCCAATTTTAATTTTTAGCATGTGTAGAGCCAGTTTTTCCAGCACCATTTTTTTTTTTTTTTTTTTTGGTACCGGGGATCAAACTCACAATCTCACACTTGCCAGGTAGGCGCTTAAGCCGCTGAGCTAAATCCCCTCCAGCACCGTTTATTAAAGATGCTTTCTTCTAGAGAATGTGTTTGGTACCTTTGTCAAAGATAAGGTGGCTTAGTATGTCTGCAGTTGTTTCTGCATCTTCTAAACTGTTCCATTGATATTCAGATCTGTTTTTATCACAGTAGCTTTGTAATATAATTTCAAATTAAGAATTGTGATGCCCCCTGTCTTGTCTTTGTTGCCCAGGGTCACCTTTGATATTTTAGGTCTCTTCTGATTCCAGATGAATTTTAGGATTGTTTTCTCTAATTCTGTGAGGTTTGCTATTGGAATTTTGATTGGCATTGCTTTGAATCTGTGTAACAGTTTTGGAAGTATGGCCATTTTCACTATATTGGTTCTTCCTACCCAAGGGCATAGGATAACTCCTCATTTTCTAATACCCTCTTCAATCTCCATTTTCAGAGTACTGTAGTTTTATAATAAACTGTTTTATAATAAACTGTTTAATGTGAGGTTTCAGTAGCACCTTGTGTTGTCTCTTTAAATTATGACATGCACAGATCTTTTCAATGCAATGCATCTAAAGTTTTGATACATACAATTTTTTTGGTTGTGATTGTTTAAGAATCATGTATTTTATTTTATTTATTTAATGTATAGGTCTTTTATATCCTTTGTTAGATTGATTCCTAGGTATTTCATTTTTTGGGATGCTATTGTGAAAAGTGTTGTTCCCCTGATTTTTTTCTTGGTGAGTTTGTTAATCATGTACTGGAAGGCTATTGATTTTTGAGTGTTTACTTTGTATCCAGCTATGCTACTTAATTTGCTTATTAAATCTATCTTTTTTTTTTGTACCAGGGATTGAACTCACAACCTTGCACTTGACAGGCAGGAGCTTATGCCACTGAGCTAAATCCCCAGCAAATCTACCAGTTTTTTAGTGGACTTTTTTGGGTCTTCTATGTAGAGTATCATTTCATCTGCTAATAATGATAGTTTAACTTATTCCTTTTATATCTTTATTCTTTTATGTCTTTATTCCTTTTATTTCTTTCTACTATCCAATTGCTCTAGCTAAAGTTTCCAACACTTTGTTGATAAGAGTGGAGACAGTGGACATCTGTGTCTTGTTCTTGACTTTAGAGAGAAAGCTTTCAGTTTTTGTCCATTTAGTATGATGTTGGCTGTTGGTTTCTCAAGGATGGCTTTTGTCAGATTGAGATAGAGACCATCTATTCCAATTTTCTGTAGGGTTTTTACAATGAATAGGTGCCAGACTTTGTCAAAAGCTTTTTCTGTATCTATTGAGATGATCATGTGATTTTCATTCTTGGCTCTGTTGTTAATATGGTGTGTTACATTTATTGATTCACATATGTTGAACCATCTCTGCATTCCTGGAATGAATCCCACTTGATCAGGTTGTATAATCTTCTTGATGATTTGGTGCATTCTGTTTCCCAGTACTTTATTTAGGAATTTTGCATCTATGTTGATTGGGTAAACTGGCCTGTAATTCTCTTTCTTACTTGGGTCTTTTTCTAGTTTTGGTGTCAGGGTAATGCTTTCCTTTCAGGAATGAATTTGGGAGTATTGTTTCCCTTTCAATTTCATTAAAGAGCTTAAGAAGTAGTGGTGCTAGGTCTTCTCTAAATTTCTTGTAGAATCCAGCAGTGATGTTTTTAATTACATCTTCAATTTCATTAATTTTGATTTAGAACTTTTATATCTTCTTGACTCAGCTTTTCTAATTATATGTATGTAGGAATCTGTCCACCTCTTCAGTATTTTCCATCTTATCAGAATACAAGTTTTTAAAGTAGGTATAGATGATCTTCTGGATTTCTGCAGTGTCTGTTGTGATTTCACCCTTTCATTCTTATTTGTATAGATTTGAGTCTTTTCTTTCTTTTTGATAAGGTTGGCTAAAGGTTTGTCAATTTTATTTAATCTTTCAAAGAACTCTCTCTTCATTGATTGTTTGTATAGTTTTCTTAGTTCCCAATGTATTAATTTCTGCTCTGATCTTTGTAATGTCCTTTCTCCTACAAGTTTTTGGCTTAGTCTGTGCTTCTTTTTCTAGAGATTTAAAGTTCAACACTAAGTTATTTATATTTGCTTACTCTCTCTATTTTCCTGATGTGGGTATTAATTGTTACAAAATTTCCTATTTAGACTGCTTTCATTGTGTCCCATAAGTTCTAGGATGTTTTATTGTTGTTATCATTCAACTGTAAAAATTGTCTAATTTCTTTAATTTCACCTGTGACCCATTGATTGTTCATCAGGGAACTATTTAATTTCTGTATGTTTATGAAGTTCTTGTGGTTTCTCTTTCCATGGATTTCCAATCTCATTACACTGTATCTGATAGTATGCATGGGATAATTTGAATTCCTTTGCAGGAATGTTCTAAGGGTCAGTATGTAGTCTATTTTGAAGAATGTCCATGTGTAGCTGAGAAGGTTATATACTCTGATGTTGTGGGGGTCAACACTCTATAGAAATCTACTAAGTCTATTTGTTCAAAAGTTTGGTTCAGTTTTAATATTTCATTATTAATTTTTGGCTAGTTGATCTTTTTGTGACCATGAGGGTATTGAGATCTCTCAATACAATTGTATAGGGCTTATTTGATTTTCCATGTCCATTAGTATTTTTTTATACAGTTGGGTGTGCTGGTATTTGTTGCATATGTTTTATGATTGTTATCTCTTTCTCTTGGGTTGTTCCTTGTCTTTATCTCTATAATCAGTCTTGGCTTGAAATTCACTTTGCAAATAGAAGAACTACCCCTGCTTTTTTCTGGGTTCCTGTTGCATGGAGTATTAAAAATGCATTGATTTTCAGGCTATGAATTTCTTTTTGAGTTAAATGTGTCTCTTGTATGCAGCATATTGTTGGATCTTGCTTCTTGAGCCATTCTGCCAGTCTGTGTCTTTTGATTGGTGAATTGAGACCATTAACATTGGTGGTTATTACTGATATGTATTAATTTATCCTTGTCATGTCATTTTTGCATTGTTAGCTCCCCTCCTTTTTTCCCCTCCCTCTAAATGTTTGCCTTCTCTGGTACTTTCCTTCTGTTGGGGTTCATAGAGTTGTAGTCCTTATTACATCTTTCTAGAATGTCCTTCAGAACATTTTGGAGTGCTGGTTTGGTGGTTATAAACTTCGGCAGATGTTCTTTATCATGAAAGTATGTCATTTCTCCATTGGTTTTGAGAGATAGGTTTTCAGAGTACATTAATCTGGGTTGAAAGTTGTTTTCCTTTAGAGCTTGTATTATTTCACTCCCTTCTTGACTTGAGAGTTTGTGCTGAGATATCAGCTGTGATTCTGCTGGGTTTTCCTTTATAGGTGATTCATTTCTTTTCCCTGACAGCTTTTAAGATTCTATTCTTGTGATGAATTTCTGAAGTCTTGATTATGATATGCCTGGCCGTAGAATTGTTTTTTTTTAAGTAGGTTAATATTTTTAATTTAAAGAAAAAAAAAACAGAAAGAGGGTAGAAATAATATATAATTTTAAAAAACAGTAAGAAATCAATAGTTGATAATTACATATTTTCCTCTTAGAGCTAGTTGTTCAAGTTACAAAAGTAAAGCATACAAAGTGGACATTGAAAAAGTGAGACTGTAATCAGTTCTGTTCACCTATCCAACAAAAACTTAGTAATATGGTTATCAATCTCACACACTAAACATACATGCAGTTATATCCTTTTTTGACTTTTTTTATTTTAAGAGAGAAAGAAAAGAAAATTAACAAGACAAAATAGAAAAAACAAGAAGTAGAGTTTGAAAAAAAATTAACATCTTGATATCACTAGTTGATACGTTACATCTTGTTAATTTAACAATAGTTGTTAAAGTTACAAAGTCAAAGCATAAAAAGTGGCTAGACACTCAAACATAGACAGTACAAATTCTTCTTTTCAAGGATCTAAAAAAAAGTTCAGTAATATGGTCATCTATTTTCACACTATACATATTGTTATATCCTTTAGAGCACTTTCCTTTCACTTTTACAATATCTATTATATTTATTATAGTTTTATATCTATTATACTTTTTGGATACCATTATTCTGTCCATTCTTATTATTTTTTACATGAGAGACAATGTGATATTTACTAATGTGAGCCTTGTTTATTTCACTAATCAGGATATTCTCAAGTTGCCTCCATTTACCAAAAGGCCTCAAGATCATCCTTTTTATAGCTGAGTAGTATTCCATTGTATAAAAATACCATATTGTGTAAAAATACCACATTGTGTAAAAATACCATTGTATAAAAATGCCCATCAACCATTATGTGGTGATGGGCATTTTGGTTGTTTCCAAGATTTAGCTATCACAAATTGTGCTGCTATGAACATGGGGGCACATATATCACTGTGATATGACCTTTTCAGGTTTTCTGGGAAAATAGCTGGAGGGGAATAGCTGGACTGAATGGAACTTCCAGTCCTAGTTTTTTGAGGAATCTCCATACTGACCTCCACAGTGGTTGCACCAGTCTGCACTCCTACCAACGGCGGAGAAGTGTTCCTTTTTCCCTGCAGTCTTACCATTTGTTATCAGTTGTTTTCTTGATGGCAGCCATTCTTTCCGGGGTGAAATGAAATCTCAATGCTGTTTTAATTTGCAATTCTCAAATGACCATTGATGGTGAACATTTCTTCATATATTTATTTGCCATTTGTATATCTTCATCTGAGACCTGTGTGTTCATCTTCGATGCCCATTTTTGGAGAGGGTCTTTGAATTTGGGGGGCTTGATGTTTTTCAGTTCTTTATATGTTCTGGATATAAATCCTTTGTCTGAGGGCTTGTTTGCTAAAATTGTTTCCCATTCTGTGGGTTTTCTTTTCACTTTGTTGGTGATTTCTCTTGAAGTACAAAAACTTTTTAGTAATATGAGATTCCAGTTATTGATTCTTTCAAGTGTTTCCCTTGCGGTTTGCGTTTTATTCTCTAACCCTATGTCTCCAAGATTTTTATCTTCTTTGTCTTCCAGTAGATTTAGTGTTTCTGTTTTAATATTTAGATCCTTGATCCATTTTGATTTTAGTTTAGTATATGGTGACAGGCATGGATCTATTCTCAGTCTTCAGCATATGGGAAGCCAGTTTTTCCAACACCGTTTATTAAAGAGGCTATCTTTTTTCCAGTGAACATGTTTAGCCTTTTTGTCAAATATAAGGTGGCTGAGTGTCTTTGTAGTAGTGCTTGCATCTTCTAATCTGTTCCATTGATCCTCAGGTTTGTTTCTTTGCCAGTACCATGCTCATTTTATAACTGTGACCTTGTAGTATAGTTTCAGGTCAGGAATTGAGATGCCTCCTGTCTTTTCTTTGCTACCCAGAATCGCCTTTGCTATTCTAGGTTTCTTCTATTTCCAAATGAATTTTAGGAGTGTTTTCTCTAGATCTATAAGGTATGTCAATGGTATTTTTTATTGGGATTGCATTAAGTTTATATAAGAGTTTTGGGAGTATGGCCATTTTCACAATGTTTGTTCTTCTTAACCAAGAGCAAGGAATATCCTTCCATTTTCTAATATCCTCTTCCATCTTCCTTTTTAGGGTAGTATAATTTTCAGCATATAGGTCTTTTACATTCTTGGTTAGGTTGATTCCTAGATATTTCATTTTTTTAGATGCTATTGTGAGAGGTGGTATTTCCATAATTTCTCTCTCGGTGAGTTTTTTGTTTTTGTACATGAAAGCTATTGATTTTTGAGTGTTGACTTTGTATCCAGCTACACTGCTGGACTTGTTTATTAGCTCTAGTAGTCTTTTAATGGAGTTTTTGGGGTCTTCTATGTAGAGTATTATGTCATCTGCAAATAATGATATTTAACTTCTTCTTTTCCTATTTTTATTCCTTTTATTTCTCCCTCTTGTCTGATTGCTCTGGCTAATATTTCCAGAACTATATTGATTAGGAGTGGTGATAGTGGACATCCTTGTCTTGTTCCTGATTTTAGAGTGAAGGCTTTCAGTTTTTGTCCATTTAGTATAATATTGGCTGTTGGTTTGTCATAGATGGCCTTTATGAGATTGAGGTACATACCTTCTATTCCGAGTTTCTGTAGGGTTTTTATCATGAGAAGGTGTTGGACTTTATCAAAAGCTTTTTCTGCAACTATTGAGAGGATCATGTGATTTTTATTTTTGGCTCTGTTGATGTGGTGTATTACATTTATTGATTTGTGTATGTTGAACCATCCCTGCATTCCTGGAATAAATTCCACTTGATTGTGGTGTATAATCTTCTTAATGATTTGCTGCATTCTATTTGCCAATATTTTATTGAGAATCTTTGCATCAATGTTCATTAGTGATATTGGTCTATAGTTCTCCTTTTTGGTTGGGTCTTTCTCTGGTTTTGGTATCAGAGTGATACTTGCCTCCAAGAATGAGTTAGGGAGGACTGCTTCTCTTTCAATTTCATTGAAGAGTTTAAGGAGTATTGGCATTAAATCTTCTCTAAATTTTTTTATAGAATACAGCTGTGAATAATCCATCAGGACCTGGGCTTTTCTTTGTTGGTAAGTTTTTAGTTACGTTTTCAGTTTCAGTAGCTGATACTGAGTTATTCAAAATTGCTGTATCTTCTTGGTTGAGCTTTGGTAGTCCATATACTCCTAGAAATCTGTCCATTTCCTCTGTGTTTTCCACCCTATATGAGTAGAGATTTTCAAAATAAGTGTTCATGATCTTTTGAATTTCCATGGGATCTGTAGTAATTTCCTTCTTTTCAGTCCTTATTGCATGGATTTGAGTTTTTTCTTTCTTTTTCTTGATAAGGTTGGCTAGGGGTTTATCAATTTTGTTTATTCTCTCAAAAAACCATATTTTTGATTCATTAATTCTTTGTATTTTTTTTAGTTTCAATTGCATTAATTTCTGCCCCAATCTTTACAATTTCTTCTCTTCTATGAGCTTTGGATTTGACTTGCTCTTCCTTTTCTAGAAGCTTGAGATGTAGCATTAGGTTATTTATTTGTGTTCATTCCATTTTCTTGATGTGACTATTTATTGCTATAAATTTCCCTCTTAGGACTGCTTTCATTGCATCCCACAGGTTATGATATGTTGTATCTGCATTTTCATTGTATTGTAGATATTGTTTTATTCCCTCGTTAATTTTATCTGTAACCACTGGTTATTTAGAAGGTTGTTGTTTAATTTCCATGTATTAATGCAGGTTTTGCAAGTTTTTTGGCCATTGATTTCCAATTTTAGTTCACTATGATCAGATATTAAGCATGGGACAATTTTACTCCCTTTGCATTTAGTTAAGAATGTTTTATGGGTTAATATATGGTCTATTTTGGAGAATGACCCATGTGCAGCTGAGAAGAATGTATATTCTGATGTTGGTTGGAACACTCTGTAAACATTCACTAAGTCCATTTGCTCACAAGTATGATTCAGTTCTATTATTTCTTTGCTGACTTTTTGTCCAGGTGACCTATCTCTTTGTGACAGTGGGGTGTTAAAGTCTCCTACTACAATTGTGTTCTTGTGTATTTGGTTTTTTATGCCCATCAGTAATTGTCTTATATAGTTGGGTGCTCCTGTATTTGGTGCATATATATTTATAATTGTGAGTTCTTCTTCTTGTAGTTTTCTTAATAAGTACATAGTAGCCTTCTTTATATCTTTTAATCCTTTTAGGTTTGAAGTTCACTTTGTCTGCAATAGCTAACCCTGCTTTTTTCTGGATTCCTGGTGCATGGAATACTGTTTTCCATCCTTTGTCTTTTAATCTGTGAGTTTCTTTTTGAGTCAGATGTGTTTCCTGTATACATCATATTGTGGGATCCTGTTTCTTGATCCATTATGTCAACCTGTTTCTTTTGATAGGTGAGTTGAGCCCATTTACATGTATGAATATCACTGATACGTACTGGCTCGACTTTGCCATGTTGTGTTCCTATTGTTGGTTTCCTGCTTTTTTCCCTTATTTAATTTCTTGTCCAGCCTGGTGGTTTATTTCTGTTGTTCTGGAGATTTGGGTCATTTTTATCTCTATCTAGGATGTCTTTCAGCACTCTTTCTAAGGTTGGTTTGGTGGACATGAATTTCTTCAGTTCTTCTTTGTCACAGAAGTATTTTGTTTCTCCATTAAATTTGAAAGACAGTTTTGCTGGGCACATCAGTCTGGGTTGAAAGTTGTTTTCTTTCAGGGCTTGAAATACTTCACTCCAAGCTTGTCTTAACCTGAAGGTTTGTGCTGAGAAGTTTGCTGTGATTCTAATAGGCTTTCCTTGATAGGTGAATTGTGTCTTTTCTCTAACAGCTTTTAGTATTCTGTTTTTATGCTGTATGTCTGAGATCTTAATTATTATATATCTGGGTGTAGATTTATGTTGGTTGTGATTGTTTGGCATTCTATATGCCTCACTTATTTGTATATCAGATTTTTTCCACGTTTGGGAAATTTTCTGCAATTACTTCTGTGAACAGCTTAGATATGTCCTTTGTGTTGTCTCCTGCCTCCTCACTGATGCCTATTAATCTTACATTGTTTCTCCTGGCATCATCTTGTAGCTGCTGGATTGTCATTTCATGCTGCTTTGTTGTTCTTCTAAGTTCTACCCTTTTATGACCGCTATCTGTGATCTTGTCCTCAAGGTCCAAAATTCTATCCTCAGCTTCATTTAAATGATTTTTCAAGTTTTCAATACAATTTTTTGTTTCTTGGATATCTCTTTGAATTTGTTTCATGGATTCTGCTTGTTTTCTTCATTGTTCACTCAAAGTGTCAATCAATTTCCCATGCTCCTGTATTTTTTTTTTTATCTATTTATTCTCTGGCTATGTTGAGCAGCTAATTTACTAGGGTTGTTATTTCTGTCTTTACCTAAGACATTATTTCTAATTTGAGTTCCTCTATAGCCTCAAGGATTTGTTTCTTTACTTTATTTGCTATCTTCTCAGAGATTTCTGGTGTATGACTTTTAAGGTCCTCTACTTCATTGTCGCCTATACTTGCTCCTGATGGACTAGATGTTTGAGACTGCATTTTGCTTTTTTGTTTAGTCATTTTCACCTTTTGGATAAATATCTTGGGGTCTTTCTATCCCAACAGTCCATAGTGTGAGTTTTAAGATCCTACTGTGTGGTTGATGTTTGACCAATTGCTGGGTATAACAATGAAAAGGATATCCAGTCACCTGAATTCCTCCTACAGGGCCTGTTGGGTGAGTCCTATATTATTTCTGGGCTAACTAGCCTAAAAGTATTGATGTAGAGCAACTCTTAGTTCCTGCTGTTGTTATATCTTCAGGTTGTTACAGGTCACCAGATCTCCCTGGGTATAGTGTTTTTATCAGCTGAGGCCCTGTTGTATCACTGGGATCTCATTAGCTCTTTTAATTTTCTCTAAGTTGGGGGAGCTTTATTGGTGCACTCCTCAACCTGTCTGATGTTCTCTGTGTGGGGGAAGGAATTACCCACTCTCTTGCCAGATTTGCCAAGGTCTTACAGTTGCAGGGAGTTTCACTTCTGTGTTAAGTGAAATAATACAGACACTGAAGCTTGAACACCATATGGTATTGTTCTTTTGAGTGAGGCAAAGTACAAATGGAGAGAATAATATACAGTGAAATGGAGCAGTAAATGAAGTGGACTGCAGTGGAAGTTTAGTTATTCGAGTTCAGCCATCCTACAGGAGAGGATTCATCTTGGAGGGGGCCAATTGATTTCAGAACTCAGAACAACTGCCAGATGCATCTAGTGGCTCACAGCCAAGTTCAAGCCCATAAGAGGTGCACACTGCTGTAGGATGAATGGGTTTGGTTCCAGCTTCCTAGCTAAACACCAGCCTAAACTTTGTTGGAATTATCCACTACCCTGCCATAAAGCTACTGCTGGCTTACTGGGATTCATCAACATGGATTTGGACTCCGTCTGCCCATGTTGCCTAGGAATGAAAGCAGAGACATGCCTTGAAATGGACTTAAAATTTTTTTTCTCCCACTTTTAAGAAGTTTTATTTTCTGCTCATTGCTCTTGTTTTATATGAGTGTGAACATGGTTTCTAGGTTTTTTCATTGTTCTGTTCAGTTGTTTTTATTTTTTCTTCCTCATTGTCTCTTCTGTTTCCTGTACCAGTTTTCCAAAGTTTGCATGATCCTCTAATTTCTTTCTGTAAATGGAATAAAAACTCTTTAATGTCCCATTTTCATCTGGCATAGTGGTCCACATCTGTAATCCTAGAAGTATGGAGGCTGAAGCAGGAGAATCACTTCAAGTTGGAGGCCAGCCTGGACTGCATACCCTTTGTCAAGGTGACCACAAAGAAATAATACAGTTCTATTTTTCAATACTTGTTACAGTACTATTTTATGTGTACAGCCTAAAATCTCACCATTGTATTTTTTTTAGTACATCTTTGCAATTCATGCACTTAACAATCATTTTGAAGCATGGTTATGTACCACAGCTTCTTTCTTTCTAGCTTAATTTTATCAGTACCAGGGATCAAATTCACAGCCATGTGCTTACAAGGAAGGCACTTATGCTGCTGAGCTAAATCCCCAGCCCCCCCTTTTTGTTCTAAAGAGAATAAATCAAAACAATATAGAGTTTCAAAACAAGATGATAGTTAATTAACAATGGTTATTATGTTGCATATTGTTGTCTTTAAAATAGTTGCTCAGATTACCAAATATAGGCATACAAAATTAATAAAGCACTAAATGCATTAACTGTTCCTTTCAGTGAAATAATAGAATGAATAGTACAATTATCTTAGCTCTTTCTTTTCAGTGTCTTCTCTCTCCTCACCCCTTTCTCCCTTCTCCTCCAATTCGACTGTCCCCATTTTCAATCTTACTGAGATTCATTAATCTTAGCTCTTGTTATAGCATATAATGTTTACATTAATTTATGTTAGTATATTCTTGTACATGGCATATCTTCATTCTACTTACTACTTTATTCTACATTCTATTTTCCCGCTTCACTCCTCCTCACTCTTCAGACTTTTTCCACTGGGTTACATCCCTATTGCAAAAGATCCATTTTCTGGTCCTCTTCTATCCATTGTATATTAACTTCTTTCTCTTCTATTTCTCTATTTTTGTCCTTGCATTAGTCATTGTTTTACTAGAGAAACAGATATAACACAAGACATACAGACGTATAAGAAATGACAAGATTGGCTTACCATGGTCACCCACAGAGTTGGATGAGGAAGTGTGCAGAGGGCATCCGCACACTGGAGGCTGAAGGGTTCACTCTGAGGTCTGGAGCTCACTGCAGTGTCTCGTGCAAATCTGTATCAGTAGACGGAGGGGTCTGCAATGGATGGGCTGAAGAGCCAAAAGTGAAGACTGGAGCTCTTCTAAAGAACAGAAGCAAGTCCATCCTTCTTCATTTCACCTTTTATATCATGCAGACAGCTGAGCCACCCTAAGGTGGGCCCTCTACACCCTAGGGTGCAGACAAGCCACCCAGAGCTGGTCCTCTACAGCCTAGCGTGTAGAATTGCTGAGCCAATTTAGTTAAGCTTCTGAACTGACACAAGTTGACAAAGTTGACACAGTCAACCATTACACCATTATACCCCTAACCCCTTTTAAATTTTCTGCCCTAAAAGTAAAATTGCCATATCGAGGGGCTTGTTACTACATTCAATTTTCTTTATTTTGTTATATAACCACAAAACTAGTTCATATGGTTAAAGGGGGAAAATTAAGTTACCTCAGTTTGTCATTTTCTAAGCTGTGGGGATGCTATCGTTATTGCTGATTGTACCACTTTAGCCAAAGTGACCTAACTGTTCTAATAAGTTGTTCTTTCTGGCATACCAAGACTGAGATTGCCCAAGGGTCACAAATTATCTATTTATTTCCTCAATGACTTTTAAAAGTTGCCTTAGTCTATACTGTATATACTTCTTTGTTTCTGGAGTCCATTTCTGATCAATTAGTGTGACCTTAGTAAAAGGCAGTAGACTTTGTTAAAGAAGGGTACAGGGGTGATGGTTGCACATTTTCATTTCCAATGGCTGCCCACTAGATAGGCACCCATCTTACCAAAAGAATCTGTTTACCAAACATTAAAAGATTAAAATTAAGTGCAAGGTCAAGCAATCATCCTCTATTCAAGAATGAATAACTTCTAGTTACTATCTTAAAATGAATACATTTTAAAACCTAATATATTCATTAAGGAAATTTAGGACATGCAAATAAGAGTGCTGGTGTATTTGTGTCAATTTTCTGTAATTAAAACATACACTTAAATAAGGGCATCTCCCATCTTATTAGCAAGGTATAATTCAAAATCAATGCTGAATATAGTTTTTGTATGAAATATCCCTGTTTTTATTTATTTATTTATTTTACTTTTCTGTTTTTAAATTTGATATTTGCTTTACTCTTTTCCCATTGTTGACAATTTGGTCATTTCTAACTGTTCACTGGTATAAATGATTCAGTAATGAATATCCTTGCTTACACTTCTCAGTGCATCTATTTACTCAGAGTATCTCCTCAGAAGTGGAATTACTGAGCCAATATGGATCAGCAGTACAGAATTATAAGATTTAGGGAAATTACGCTAAATTGCTTAGCTAAAGTTTCCCACTGATCTACCTTGCCACTGTGTGTAAGGATGGGAATGTTCATTACAACCAGGTGAGCAAGAGTCAGCTGGAAAGCAGAGAAGTAAATTGTCCACCCATCAAGTGAGGGAAATATCACAGAAAGACACAGCAAAGAACCTGGAGGGAGTGAGCCAGGCTCCTGGGATACATATGAGAAGACACTGGGAAAGGGCTATGTACAGTGTAATTCCTGGATATTGGGAGGAACGAGGAAGGTTGTGCTCAGAGCCAAACAGGAGGAAAATGTCTCTGTCACTAACCTGGCCTGGTCCTGCAGGGTGGCCTGGACTCGGAGATGCTGAAAGATGGTACACTAAGAGGAAAGAGGAGAGACAGAAGGGCTTCTGGAAAGAGGATTTCACGCTGAGATTACAAACAAAATGAAAGTAATGGAAGAGGGAGGCACTAGAACAAGAGACACATAAGAACCATTTGAGCAACTAAGGGTCTGGGAGCTATTCTGTGCAAAACCAAGCTCTGTTCTTGACCTGTGCAAGCTTCCACATTGGATGTGGTGTGAGGTTACCCTGGGAAGGAGGAGCATGAGGAAAGTGCTGAAACCCTGAAGGACAGGTGCAGGAACTTTTCCCTTGACACTGCTTGCCCTTATACTTTCCCACCCTGGAAGTCCCGAGGTACAGAAAATGTACTCTTCCCTTTCTGCCCTAAATTCTTCTTCCACCTAGTGCAGCATGGTTCCTTTACTACAAATCCACAGGTCCTGCACTCATCTGAGCCAAACAGTAACATTCTTGTTTTCAATCATGTGAAATATTTCAGAATATTCTGACCTGTCTGTAAGGATGCCAGACACACAAATATCACCATCCTTCCTGGATTAGAAGCTAAAATTCATGTTCCTCAGCACAGGTAGGGTGAGGCCTGCCATGACCTCACTGATCCCACATACCTTACTGCACTTGATCGCTCATACCACAGGTCTCTCATTTGCTTATTCTTGCTTAAACTGTCCCCTCCCCTACATGCTTTTGACCTCTTTTGTTTTCTCTTGGGACTAGATCTTTCTGTGTAGACCAGGTAGGCCTGGAACTCACAATCTTCCTTCCTCAGCCTCCCAAGTGGTGAGACTGTAGGTGCACTCCACCATGGCTACACCAAACTACTTACTCCACAAGCTTTCAGATGAGAAGGCATCTCCCAGGAGGTTATTCCTGTTCTCCTACCCGTGCTCCCTCTGGGCTATGGGAAGTCCCAATCTAAATCCTCTCATGATGTTACTTGTAAAGTCTGCTGCACTCCCTGTCTTCTATTAGTATGTGGATTTGTATCTCCTCAAAAAGGCTCTAAATCCCCCAAGAACATAGATCACCTCAGATTCCACAACAAAAGAAGGAAGCAACCCCATGGCATTCATACTTCTACCAACAAGAGAAACATTGTTTAGCCTGCATGTATGTGTAAAGAGTAACAAGGGGATAGATCCCAGTACCTTTTTGGTTCCAATATTGCCATGGCAATCAACTGTCATAGAGGACAGACTCATGTGTTATTGTGGCCATAGAAAATCAAACTCTGAAGGATTTCTCATGTCACCTGTTCATGACTGAAGACTTTTAGAGCTTATCTACCAGGTAGCCAACCATCAGGTCAGGGCACTGCAGACTGGGAATGTGCACAAGTGTACGTGTCCACATGCTCTTTCACACCTACATAACGGGTAGGTGTTATCATGGGAAAAGAGGATAAATATGCCATTAGCTGATGAACGTGCAAATGAATATAAATTTTCTGGAAAACAAGCTGATATGGACTATTATAAAACTCCAATATGTCTGAACTTATGTCCACAGAGCCCACAGGCAGAAGTACAATGACAGACAGGGCCTGAAATTTATGGACAATGAACAGGTTCCCCTACAGGCCTACAATCTCTTGTCTTTTTGTGTTCTTTGGTCTTGTTTTGAGACTAGGTCTTCCTAAGCTGTCTAGGCTGGCCTGGAATTTACAGTCTCCTTCCTCTGAAGCAGAAATCCAGACTTTACTGCAGCCAGTAAGAAAAACTACAGGCACTTATGTTTTCTGTCACAGAAGTCAGCTCAGTCATATGATTTGTCATCAAACTGAAACTTCTGTGAATGTGCTAAAAGCAACTTTACTACATATATCTTTGCTCACTACAAGATACCTGCTGTACCAGAGCTGTCAGCAAAAGTTCATCTCATTCTAGTAACTTGTTTGCCACCTTATACATAAGACAAGTTCTCTGTAATCACCACCTCAGATTTTGGAGATTATTCTTCTGGGATCCACTAGCATCAGTAAAATTTCTTTTCTTCTGAGCTCCTGGCTACTGTTGATTCAATCCCCTCTCCCCCGCAACACCTCAATCCCTCACATGCTGAGATCACAGGCCTTTGCCATTGGACTGGCCTCCTTACTACTTCCTCCATAAATCTGCAGATCCAAGGCTTCACCCAGGGAAGTCATTCTTAGCCTCCTACCCACTCCCAGCCTCCCTGCATGAGGAGCCCCTTAAGTCCTTTCATGATATTATTTGTAAGTTCTGCAGCATTTACCCCTTGTCCTCTACTTGGCAGTTTATTTGTAGTGCCTCAAAGAGGCTCCCTGAGGATATAGATAATTTCAGATTTCACAATAAAAGAGGGAAGCAACCCCATGTCATTTGTGCTTCTGCCAACAAGAGAAGTACTCTTTAGTCTGCACAGTGCATATATAGATATTTTAGGAGAAAGTGAAAAGATCCTGTGGTCTTCTGCCCTTTTTTCCTCTCTTTATCATCTTCCATTATAACCGAATTACAACATTGCCATGGTAATCAGTAGTCATAGAGCAAACACGCATTCTCTTGGGCACAGAGACAAACTCTGAAGGACTTCTCACATTTCCTTGTCAAGATTTGAGACTGAAAGCTTATCTTTCAGGTGAGCAGCACCAGGGTAGGGCACTGCAGACTGAGAAAATATATGACAGTGTGTGTGCTACTGTCCATGTGCTCTTTCAGTCCTACTTAGTAGCTAAAGCATTATGGAAAATGGTACACTGAATATGGCATCATTTGGTGGAATAATGGTCGTGTAGAAGAACGCAGGCTTTGTGGAAAGTGATTTGATATGGACTATAATAAGATTCCAATATATCTGAACTTACGCTCATTGATCTCATATATAAAAAAGAATGACAGACATGACCCAAAATTCATGGATAAGGAAATGGGTTTGTTGCAGATTTATACCTAACGGTCATTCATAGGACCACTGATAATGATCTTAATACTCTAATGGTCATTAGTTACCTGATCATTACTGTGTAATCAATGAAGAGTCAACAAAAGAGTAGCTAATAATTACTGAGTAGCCCTGTATGATTACTGTAGGCCAGTGACAGTGAACCTTTTAGAGCTTTCAGTGATACAAACAGCCCACTGTGGCACCACTGCTTTAGGGTATGTCCTAAAATAAATTTATTCATTTACTTAATGGTCACCAAGTTTATTTGAAAAATGAGGGGTAAAGCAGTAAGGGAGGAACTGGCTCTGCAGAGTCAACTTGGGCTGAACAAAAGAGGAAATGAGAAAAACAAAAATAATAGTACCCCCTGGATCTGAAGACACAGGGCAGGCTACCACAAAAGAGATGTGATAGCCTAAAATTTATTTGTTTATTTAGCAATTGAGCATCAAACTCATGACCTCGCACTTGCCAGGCAGGCACTGTGCTGCTGAGCTATATGCTCAGCTCCATAAAATTTAATAATCTCAGTTTCTTATGTGTCTTCCACATGCATATTATATATTAAAGCCAAACCAAGGGTTACTTAACAATCCACCAAATACCTTTAGTGATAGGTATCTTTATCTCTGGATGATGAGATCATAGGCCTGTTTTCATCTTTATATGTTTGTGTGTTTTTCAAATTCCATGTAAGCACCATTTTCTCTTATGATGAAAATTCTTTCAACTGTCATAAGATAAAGGATGAGAGGAATCCAGGTTTATTAGAGAGGATTATTTTACAATGAGACACACTTTTACAGAGAGACAACTGCCTCTTCTGCCCCTCCTATGAGAGGGGTTTATAGAGTGGGATAACTCAGTCTAGAAACAGGAAATTGAGCCTGTTGTTGTTTAAGTACATAACTCTGTCTTTCTCCCCAACATCTTTTCTTCATTCTCCTCTTCTGAAGCCTCAGGACTTTATAGAGACTGAAGATATACTATAATTTCATGGCATTCCCCAAACCCCAGTAGTGACTGAGCTAACTCAGAGCAGCCCCATTCAAAGCTCAGTTCAAAGGGGAGAAGGCATGATCTCCACCTTCCCACACCTTCCACAAAGAGAACAAAACCTCCTTCAAGGTTACACCTGTTGCTATGAGAAGACAACATTCTATGAAGGATGTTTTTTAGACCGTTCAGCCAATAACCTCCCTTCTGTCAAAATATCAGAGGAAACACAAACTCTAGGAGGATGCATTGACAAGAATTATAACACCAAGGACAACCCAAATCAGGTTTGCAAACCAAGCATTGACATGAAAGAAAATGAAGATATAGACTCAGACAATGAAGATGCAGCAGTTGGTCACAAAGCTACTGCTGACAATGAGCAGATAAATAAAAATTCAGAATACAGAAGTCAACTGATTGACCCCATGCATGACTGGCCAGAAACACAGTTTGTCCTTCCTAAACCTACTGAGAAATATGAAAAAGACACAGCAGCAATCAGAAGAACAAGGAAGAAACCAAGAGCAGTGAGGAAGAGTATATCAGGAACATTACAAGCAAATTCAAAACTATGAACAGAGGGTGTTGGGAAAATAGGCAGCTGCCAGCATGCCGCTCTGGTAAGTGGCTCTGGCCTGGCAAGCTGCGGCTGCTCCAGGGAGAGAACCATATCAGCATTTCCTGAGACCCGAGACGTGCCATGTTGGACCTTGGGGGGCTGGGAAAATGGGCAACCAGTTCATCCCTCTGGTGGGCGGCTGTGAGCCTACCAGGGCACAGGCTAAGAATCAAACGTCCACACACACACACCCACAGCAAGTGAGAGCCAGAGATCTGAGCATATCTTGTGAGTTTAACTATTATGCAATATAGCAAATAAGGGGGATTTTCTTCTGCCATCTCTCTGAGGGCAAATATTTTTATCTCTGTTTTGCTCTGTTTTGATCAATGGTATTGCTCTTTTCAATATTCTGTTCTTGTAATTTCAGTATTTCCTTTGATATTGCTCTGCCTGATTGAAGGAACAACTATTGTGAAGAAAACCAGATGTATTATTGTGCCTATTGCTGTTGTCCTGGTGGCCTGCTGTGAGATTCTGTGCCAATTTCACTGCACTGCCTCACTTGGGTATATCCTGTCTTGCTCTGCTGTATTTTACTAACTTCAAAATAAAATAAATACATAAAAAATAATAAGAAGAAAAAATTTTAAAAAGCAAATAACAGCAAAACAGATCAGCAAGATACTGAGCAACCTGAAACATGATATAACCAAACAGATAATGGACTTAAAAAGCAAAAGGAGAAAAATCAGGTATTCTAAAGGATATAACTGCATGTATATTTAAGAATGTAGGAATGATAATTATGTTGCTAAGTTTATGTTGGATCAGAGAACAGAGCTGTTTGCAGCCTCACTGTTTGAATGTCCACTTTGTAAGCTTTGATTTTGTAACTTGAACAACTACATCCAGGAAGACAATATGTAATGTATCAACTAGTGATTTCTTACTCTTCATTTTTTTTTAAAATTCTGTAGTTTCTACCCTTTTTTTCTGTTTTGCTTTATTTTTCCCCTTTCTTTAAATAAAATTTTTAAAAAAACTATGAACAACAAGATGATAGAATGTTAACTGAATCAACTTAACAAGGAAAAAGAGGACAGCAAAAACCAGAAAAATGAAGAAATCAAGGGTAATGAAGACTATCAGGAGCTTTATGTGCAAATTCAAATATATGAAAGACCTGATGACACCTGTTGTCAGGGTTTACAAGGAAAACAATACAGGACACATGATTTATAGAATTACTTATAATAGTCACTCAAAGAGTTAAATACAAAAGAGTGCAGGAAATCTGTCCACACACTAGAGACCCAAAGAATCCAGCTGAGGGCCTGGATTCCATGACAATGTCCTACATGAGTCCAGCTGGACTTCCAGAGCCTGTGATCATATCTCAGGCAAGTCTATGTCACGGATCTGCACTGGGAAGGCCCAAAGATCAGTGGTGGAAACTAGGAAGTCTGTGCCAGTAGGTTGAGGGATCTGCGCTGGAGCAAGGAAGTAAAGCTCAAGGTAAGGACCAAAGCTCCCCTGAAAAGTAACACAGCCATCCTCAGCAACAACGGGGTCCTGAATTCTATAGACCATGATAACAACCAAGTTCATATCACAAAGCCAACGTGACAAACTTCTCCAGGAGAACCAACAGCAACAAGAGAACAAACAGTGCCACCTCTTCCTCTTCAGTTCTCTTTTTATGCTGTTGGCAACAATCCTCAGGTGGGCCTTCCACACCCAGCACCACGCCGATTCAGTTCAACTGGGTGTTACAAGTTAACCACCGGGTTGTCAATCCACCACAGCAGCACACTAACTGAATCTAATAAGGACTGTTAAAAAGAGAAGAGTGAAAGTCAGAACAACAAGGAAGAAATGCAAAACGATAAATAGATAAATTCAGAAGTACAACAAAGACAAAGCCCTTCTGTTCCGGGAACCACCTGAGGAACCTTTCCAGCTTGGCAGCAGCTGCCCTCCATATCCCACTCAGATCACTGGTGAAGAACGCGATACATGTGAGGACCTACCCATGTGCAAACCAACCCGGAAAACAAACACACCTAAGTTGGCAAGATGCTGGTGATGCTCAAGGAAGATGAAGTTGCTGAGGTGAATGCAGAGCTTATTCCCAGGAGAGAAGTGGACAGGCCCAGCAGAGGTGCTAGATTGGACAGCGTGGGACATCACTACCTTCTGTGTGCAGGGCTGGATCCCCGGTACTGATGGGATGAACAGGGAAGAAGGATGACAGAAAGGAAAGGAGCCCAGGGAAGAAATGTACGGAAAGTAGCAAGGAGAACTAAGGTAGATGCACGGTGCATAAGAAGAAAGAAAAGGGCTAATCCTTATTTTATTATTTTTTTAAAAGATTTTTTTTTTAGGATCTCCATGTTTCAGTGTTGAGTTTAGAAACCAGGCATTTACAATTAGGCCATGTCTAGCAAAAGGATTTGAGCACCATAAATGAGTGAATATTGGCTGCTCTGCTGGGATGTTACACTTATCCAAGTCATCTTCCTTTTCTGGGCAGATGGTAAGTGAAAGGAACAGCACCAAGGAGCCCTCTTCAGTTTCCTGGAGGCAGTGAGAGGAAGAGGATGACACCCAGTCTGACACACAAACCACAACCTGTGTGAACTTGAGGCAGGCCTTCCTCTGGCTCTGGAAGAGGGTCCTTGCTTGTTCTGGGAGAAAAGGGATGGTCAGCAGCTCATCATCAACCCCAACGAAGAGAAGTCTTTGCAACTCTGACAAAATCCACCCTGAAGAAACCCTCACCAAATTAGCATAACCGGAATACCCAGATTGGTAAACAATTTGATGGCCTTGGGTTCTACAATCCCCATAGGTTTATTTTTTCCCAATAAAATGAATACTCCTGTTCTCTGGCTGTGCTGCTTCCAGCATAGTCTTCTTGATGCAGGCTAAAGGAGACAGACTGTGTAGAGGGCTGAAATGTAGTCTCAGGAAATTGCAGGTAGCATGGTGCTTGCTACAGAGAAGGTATCCTCCTCTTCCTTCACCCCTGCTTCCCAGATTTTATATTCAATTGTATCGATTTTATCCATTTCAGGTATTTCATCCTGTCTTGCCACTAACTCATATCCCTATGTTTCAGAGGCAGCAGCACAACCATCAGACTGTCACCTGGATGGTCATAAATATCTAAGGATACTGATAAATATCTAGGTGGCAGTGGTGATGGCGGCAGTGTTGCCACCACACCCAGCTTCCCAACTGCCTTCTTTATTGACCTCTCACGTGATCCACCTGCCCTTATTACTCTGAGACCATGCAAAAGGGGCCTTGGCTTTGCTTGTTGCTTCCCAAGGAACCACAGTAAAATCTCTTGTCCACATTCTTTCTAGTCCTTCTGCCTCCTAACTGACCTGGTGCTCCCCATACTCACCTGTTGGGATATGAGACTTCTACAACTATATTTGCAACACTGGTGTTCTCTCATCTGTTGGCCTTATCATACTATATAATAATAAAACCGGTGTTTTAAAGCACATGCCAGACTCTGCTGGTTATCTCCCTGATCAGTCTCCTACTTTCTTGCGAAAAGAGCCATGATTTCGATGAGGGTAGCACATGGCTAAAATTCTTGTCTTGTCTGGTTCCTCACAGCTAGGGTGTCCATGTGACACATGGCTTTCACATAAGCAAAAACCTATTGGAAATTGACAGTGAGGCTTTTGTTTCCTGTTTGGAATATAGATGTGAGCCTATAGATGAAACAGCTGTTTTGCAACCATGAAATGACAAGCCCAGCATGAAACATACCTTTTAAAGATAATGAGACTTTTGGAAAGATGGTGCAGTGGTAAGCAGCAGAGAAAACAGCCTTTCTGAGAGTCGCTGTCCAGAAGCTGGAATATAACGTTGTGAGGAAGACAAAAAGGAGGAAAATGGGTTCCCTGGAAGATCTGAAGTGTGAATTAAAGCCCACAGAGAGAGTGAAAAGAAAAACTTCAGGGCTGGGGATATAGCTCAGTGGCACAACACTTTCCTGCCAAGTGTGAGGTTCTGAGTTCAATTCTTAATACAAAAAAAAAAAAAGAAAGAAAAAGAAAAACTCCAACAAAGAAGATGACACCTTCTCCCTAAGACAGAACTCACTGTGAGAGAGGAACTGTTCAAACCTATGGCTGCACAGTCACAGTGACTAATACTGTGGTATGTTTGGCTCTCCATTACAATGGTCTAGATTACCAAAATAAAATCTAGACAACCTAAAGAGTATTGCAAATTATGGTATGTTTGGAGAATTTCATGCTCAGTGTCATCACATCTAGCTGTGTAACTTGAGCAACTTAGCTCAATTTTCTAAGCTCCATTACATCCTTTTTAAAATGAAGCTAATTGTAGGACCCACTTCCTAAAATTCATGGGACAACAGTGTGAGCTAATGTTCCAGGCTCTCTGTGAATGGCAGCTGCTTTTGGTGAAGAGAATTACAGTATTTTTCCCTGGTGTTTGTCTTGGGTTGAGGCTGAACCCTTCACCATCCTGGTCCGTCTCATTCTACTTCAGTACAATGGTGAATCTGGTGAAAAATTGGAAGCAAAACCTGAGCACTCTTGTGTAGTTCCTTTCTCCTGATCCTTTTTTGGAAGTGAATTTACCATTAGAAATTTTGTATTTTCCACTTTTCTCAACTATCCATTAATCCTAGTGGAAAATCTCTATAGTCACCAATCTTTCAGATTCCAAGGAAAAGAAAACAATCATATTCTTATGTGTCAGCTGATTCAATCAGTTATAATGAAGTGTGTGTGTGTGTGTGTGTGTGTTTTAACTAACTGAACCCTTTGTCTTAATTTTTAGTTGGTTCAGAATTCAAGAGGAGAGAGCTACATATTGGTAGGATCCCTCAAACATCACAGCAGCTGCCATGTAATAATCACAGAAAAAGGACTGATTGAGATTAGTTATAGAGAAATGTGGTAATAGTTTGACTTGACTTTCCTCAAAAGGAACAGATCAAATTATTTTTTCCACAAGGACAGGCTTGTGGCTGGAAATTCTACACATGGCTCCTAAATATATGCTCACCACCAGTTGTTTGGCATAGCATTCAGATTTCCTAACTCCAGGAAGAAGACTGACCCTGAAGACATATTCTTAAATTTTATTAATTCTTCAGACCATTTACTTAGGGCTCACCCCAATGTAGAGCTCTGTATATAATAACTTATTTTCAAATTTCTAATCTGCTTCCTACTAGCTATAAAGTTTTCTGCAAGTTTCTCAAACTCATTTTTTTATTAATTTGTAAAATGGAAATTAGACGCTATGGTTTAGATCTAACATACCTCCCAGAAATTTCATGTATTCAAAAGTGAGGCATTTGGAAGGTGATTCGATCACAAAAACCTTAACTTCTTTGGAGGATTAATCCAATAATAATCTTATAATCTGATGGCATTATTGGAAGGAGACAGAAGTAGGCATTGAGACCTAGTTGATGGGAGTGTGGCAGGAGGCATGAGTTTCAGGACCTGGTCTCCACCTCCTTCCTCTCTGGTTCTTTCTCAGCTTCCTGGCTGTCAGGCATTTTCCCCATGGTATTTTGCTTTGCCACAGTCTGAAAGTAATAAAGTCAGGCTACCATGGGGTGAAACTATGAGCCAACTTTTCCTCCTTAAAGTTGTTTTTTTCTTTTTTTGCCAGGTATTTTGTCACAGCAAAGAAAGCTAAGACAAAGAGTATCTACCATATATGATTGTTGCAAAGATTAAGTTCATAACCTCATTTTACACTGTACATAGTATAGAGTACACTAAGCATGCAGAAAATGTATTCACTGTTAACCTTAAAGATCATTTTCTAAACTACACATCAGACATTTTGCTCATTGTTGTGGCTACTGTGGCAAACACAATGGACTCTGCAAGTTTCACTTAAGACTAAAATATATTGCTCAGTCTGACTCAGTTTCCATTTTTTACTATTTTAACACTGAGAACACCCAATGATTGAAGAATTATGGATGACAAAAAAAAAAACAACCAATACTTGGATCAAGACCAACATTGAAACCATATTTTAATAACATCTTTTTATTCCTAAAAATCAAACTATGATTGCTCTAAGAGCAATTTACAAATTATCTGGGTGACATAAGCTTATTTTCTGGGTCTAAAGCTTACTCCATTTCCTGAGATGTTTTAATATTAAAATAATAGAAATAATAATAGGAAATAATAAAATAATAGAAAAATTTTGCAAAAATGTAAATATTTTGAACAGGTTAGTCAGAAAGTTGAAACTTCTTTCCTTCACAGCTCCAAGAGCATTGCACAGGATCCAGCTTAAGTTGCCCCCTCTTGATGTAATGAAGAATGTTTTAGGTACTTCCACTTATAGAAGACACACTCTGTGTGTCAGACTCCAGCGCCGCCTTGTCAACTATTTAAAGCATAAGTGGGAAGAAAAACAGAGAGCTTTGGAATCTTTCATCGATGATCTGCAACCCATAGTAAGATGTACTAGAGGGTCAGTTCCACTCCCACTTGAAACATTTCCTGGTCATTATTGTTGGGGCCAAGGAAGAAAGTTCAATGTTTGAGTGGGTGTCACTTATCATTAAAAAAGCAGTGGCAGTGTGACTTTAACTGGGGGTCAAAGTCCAGGAAGCCACTGGGGTATGCTAAAATGGACAGGGATGGTTTTGGTTTATCAGTAGAAAGATTTCCCACCGTGGAGAGCACTGACTTTGGCTATTCCTACTTCCTTTCACAGCACTGCTGAATGTAACATGTGGAATAAAGGACCAGACAGTAACTCTCAAATGATTTGTTTCAAAAATCCAAACAAAATTACCTCTGCTTTCAACAATTTTTCATTTGGATTTATATATTCTAGCCATTTCTATAGTCAAATATGTTGTCTATTGTGTGTTGTATGTTTTGTCTTCTGCTTTACGTTTTATATTGGACTATACAACTCACCTTTTAAGTGAAAGTATGGTTTGTTTTGTTTTGTATGGATATTCTGTAAAGAATTATATACACGCTCATTGTTGGAATATTTTAAAACTTTTTTTAATTTTTGTGATTAGGAATAGTAGTGCTCTAGACATTTAGTATGCTTTAATACATATATACTTTTTGGGTTGATTCCCAGAAGCAGAATTGCTGAAGCAAAGTGTGAGAAAATTTTTGTCACTTTTGTTACAAATCATTTTTACTCATCAACCAGCAAAATACATGATCAGTATTGGCCTGAAGTTCACATTGTCTGGGAATAGAATGGATACCCCTGCTATTTTCTGGGATCCTGTCACATAGAATATTGTTTTCTATCCTTTGATCTTTAGTCTATAGATTTCTTTTTGAGTTAAATATATTTATTGAATGCAGAATATTGTCAGGTCTTATTTCTTGATCCATTCTGCCAGTCTATCTCTTTTGATTGGTAAATTGCAATAATTTAAATTGATAGTTGTAACTGATATGCATTGGTCTGTCCTTTCCATATTATTTCCCTGCTGATGGCTCCCTGTCTTTCCCTTCTGTTTAATTGCTGGCCTGCCTGGTGGCTGGTTTCTAATGGTACTCTTAGAATTGTGGTCTTTATTATCTCTTTCAAAACCCTTTGTAGAACTGGTTTCACTGTCATGAATTTCTTCAGTTCTTTGCCATGGAAGTCTTTTATTTCTCTATTAATTGTGAAAGATAATTTTGCAGGATACATCAATCTAGGTTGGAGGTTATTTTCTTTTAGGACTTGAAATACTTCGCTCCAAGTTGTCTTTGACTTAAGGGTTTGTGTTAAGAAATTTGCTGTTTATTATAATACAGAGTTACTATGACAAAAACAGCATGTTACTAACAAAAAACAGACCTGAGGATCAATGGAACAGATTAGAAGATGCAGAAACATCTTCAAACACACTTAGCCACCTAAATCTTTGACAAAGTGGCCAAATACCTTTACTGGAAGAAAGATAGCCTCTTTAGTAAATGGTGCTGGAAAACCTGACTTTCCAAATGCCAAAGACTAAAACTAGATCGTTGATTATCAGCATGCACCAAAATAAAGCCAAAATAGATCAAAGATCTACATATTAAAACAGAAATGCTGAATCTGCTAGAAGAGAGAACACACAGAATTCTTGAAGACACAGGTATAAGCAAAGACTTGATGAACAAAACCCCAGTGACACAAGAAATACTACAGAGAATCAACAACTGAGATCTCACCTTATTAAAAAAGGTTTTGCACAGCAAAAGAAATCATAAACAAAATGAAATGGCAATGCACAAAGTGGGAAAAACCTTAGCCAGTTGCTCTTCAGATAAAGTACTAATTTAGAACATATAAAGAATTGAAAAAAATCAGATCCCCAAAATTTAAAGACCCAATCCAAAAATGGGCATCTGAAATGAATAGAAATTTCTTAGAAGAAATAGAAATTAAAAAATGGCTTAACATCACTGGTCATTCAAAAGATATAAACAACACTGCGATTCCATCTCATCCAGAAAACATGGCTCTCATTAAGAAAGCATACAATAACACATGCCAGTGAGGCTGTGGGGGAAAAAGGAACCTCTTTCCCTGTTTCTTTACCCGCCACCACAGGGTATAGTATAGTTCACTGTATAGTTCAGGCTGACCTGGAACTTGCTTGTGTAGGCCCAGGCTGGCCTCAAACTCATGGCCATTCTCCTGCGTCAGCCACCTGAATGCTGGGATTGCATCTGTACAACATCATGACAACCCTTCTCAGCTGTTGGTGGAGTGTAGACTGGTGCAACTAATGTGGAAATCAAAAACTGAAAGCTAGAGGTCCCATTTGACTCATCTGTTTCTTCTCTTGGTATCTCCCCCAAAAAATTAAAAGTATCATTCCATGATCTATGTGCACCCCTGTTAACAGTGGCACAGTTTATAATAGCTAAATTTTGGAAACAATCCAAATGCCTATCAACTGAGGAATGGATAAAAAAGATGTGGTTTTGTTTGTACGATGGGTATTTCTCAGCCATAAAGAAGGAAAAACTTGAGACATTTATAGCTAAATAGGTATACCTTGAGACCATACTCTTAAGTGAAGTAAATCAGACACATGTATAAATATTGTATTGTTTCTCTGATGTGAGAAACTGAAAGTGTAAATAAGAACCAAAATATGTAATAGATATTGTGAAAGGGGTAGAAATTGTTAAAAAGGAAACAGGAACAGAGTTGGGTAGAAAATGAAAGAAAAAAGGGGGAAAATGAGAAAAAAAGGAAAAAATGGAAATAAAGATTTGTAAGTAAGGAAAGGAAGTAGTGTTGAATGGAGGAGAGGGGCATGGGAGAAAAAGAAAGAGGAACTAAGACATCACATGTGGGTACAAGTTCCCTGTGAGGAATGTGATCATTTTGTTTATCTCAATTGTACCAATAAACGTAATAAAAACATAAGAAAACCATTATCATTCAATTTTTACCTCTTTCTAAGGGGATAGATTTTACCATGAATAAAAATTGTATTTGAAAAAGCAAATATTAATACATTGTTATTATTTAATTTAGCATTTCTTTCTTTACTATTCTCATATTCTAAGTACTATGAACTAAATCAGTTGTTCATAAGCTTATCAGAATTATAACACATACTTTATTATTTTGTACATATCTTTTCAAGGAAAAGGGATATTAATTGTATTGTGAGCAAACAATTCTTGCAAACACTTTTTTTTGTAGTATGTTGTTAGCCTTTAAGCCCCTTTTAAAAGATAGTGTTTGTCATAGCAAGTGACATGCCAAAGTTACATTAATTTAAGTGGAGACAGACCTATTTATTTGATGGTTTTTAGTTTTTTACACTAGTAGTATGATTATGTGACATAGTCACATAAAGCACACATACACACAAATATTGTCTCATGGACACTGTCAAAACTTGGGACTCGTTATTATTCCAGCTCTCCAACTGTCATGTCTTATTCTCTTGTGTACAATATTTTGAATTTTCTTCCTTTCTCCATAAGGATTTTGGTCATTTTCTATACTGTTTCTCTTGAATTCTTCCAGGGTCAGCTGGCACTATCCATAGTGTATCTTGTATTATTACTTAATTGCCATCTGGTATATTTTATCTCTTAAGTGGAACATAAATACTTGAGAACTGACCATATTTTATTACCTCTTTATATCTTTCAAAAATACCTGAAACAATTACCTATATAAATAGGAAGCATTGAATGCAGTATGTGAGATTAAGTAGAATTGAGAGCAAACTGGAAAATCTAAAGCTTTTAAACATTTAAATGAAGGAATCTTAAGTTGTCTTTTTAAATTGGAATTTAGAAACACTGTAATTAGGACAATCAACTGGCTAGCAGAAAGCACTGTAATTCACACTATCACACAAAGGGCAACAGAACCTCTGGCTTCAGTGTCTCTATCCAAGAATAGGTATGTTCCTGGTCATGTTGAGGAAACTGAGGCATCTTACTGGACTTTTACTTAGTTTTTTTCCTAGACGATTCCTTCTATGCCATTATTCTCATTATTTGGACTTTTAAATCTAGAAATTGAGGTAGGACATGGTCTTCACCATGTCCTGCACATATAGCAAGTGGCTGGCTTCACGTTGTCTTCCCTGTGACCCACAAATGGTGCTAATAGGCGATAAGAGCCAAACTCTAAGGCTCTTAATAAGAGTCTGGTTTATAAGTGAGATGGTATAGCATTTGGTCTTTGAGTGAAGTAGTAAGATTGGGATGTCAGTCAGGGATAGTGCTGTATACTTCAACTTGGAGACCAGAACCCGTTGTAAGGAGCTTTGGAGGTTGTGACAAGTCTTTCAAGGGACTTTTCGTTCTGTAAAGAGAAATCTGCAATCCTTGGGTGGACATGGTGAGGAAGTTGTAGGCAAGGGGAAGGGAGCAGGTCCAGAAACACAGCTAACATCAAAGCATCAACTACATAACACAACTTGATGATGTTCTTTACATGAACCATGAGCTGATGCTTCTCACATTTAATGAAATTTCATTTCTGTGTTGCTCCTATTTTATTTTTTACAATATGTTTAATTTTAAAGAAAATAAAACCAAGCAAAATAAAGCAGAATAGAGCCAATCAAAACAAAACAGTGTAAGTGATACAAGATTTCAAAACAATAGGAAATCAATAATGGCTGCCTTAATGCCTCTTGTTGTTTTCAAAATAGCTTCTCATACCATCAGACATAGGCAAATCAAACAAAACAGAACAGAATAGAACCAATAAAAACAAAACAATGAACACAATACAGGACTTCAAAACAAGATAATATTAAATCTAAAATAGCTATCATAATATCTTATCTTTGAAACAGTTGCCCATGCCATCACATACAATAAAATCAAACAAGACCAATTATACCAAAACCCAAACAAACAAAACCATGAAAATGATACAGGACTTTAAAACAAGATAATAGGGAATTAACAATGGCTACTGCCCTCAGAAGGAGATTCCCCCATTGGTGGTATATTGCATATTATTATCCTCTAAATAGATGATCATATTACTGGCTTTAGGCCTACAAAGTCAATGAATACTAAACACTACAAGCATTAAGTTGTATTTTACTTCAATAGCTGTCATCTCAGCCTGTGTTTCTCCAGATCAGCTGTCGCTCACAGAGGGGAGTGGGGGAACCTTGGCTCTTCCTGTTGCTCAGCCCACGTGCCAGGAGGGGTGGCATCTGTTTGTCTTCACCATGTCCTGCACATATAGCAAGTGGCTGGCTTCATGTTGTCCTCCCTGTGACCCACAAATGATGCTAATAAGAAGGGACTGGCATCTGCTCTTCTTTTATTAACAACCATATTACCATCTATTTTTTTTAAATTTATGGGCAAGCAGTACTTTTTTAACTAGATACAGGAAGAACATTAGCTTCCCTGGCTCCTCCTTCCATCACCCCAAATATTCTATAAAGCTGAGTCCTGCAAACTTGGTAGCTGGCCATGGCTAAACAGAAACATGACCTAATCAGTGGACTCTAGAAGTTAACTAATACTTTATCATAACTGTCTTTTTTACCTTTTCTTTTTAAAATTTAATTTCCCTCTGTTTTGCTCTTTACAGCATTGTGGGATTTTCTTGGACTAGCACTACCAGTCTTCTCTGGGTATACCTTTCATTAGCAGAAGCAAGTCCTCTTCCTTGGGGGACAGGATTAACTTTTCACACACTTTTGTTCTTTTGTCTGCATTGTGCTTCATTTTTCCAGCTTCTCTGTAGTTTCCTATCAGCTCCCTCCTAATTCTTTTTTTTTTCTTTTTTTGTGCCAAGGATCTAACTCATGACTGACTGTGCACTTACCAAGCAAGCGCTTGAACCACTGAGCTAAATCCCTGGCCCCCTCCTAATTCTTGGAGATTTACTTTTCTTCTTTTTTCTTCATCAAGCTGTTTTTTTTTCCACATATCTTGATTCTAGGTCTGAGAGAGACTGTATTTTGCTGTAAGTTTTCTCATGTGAAATATTTTTTGCTTAGTAACATTGTAACTGACACTCAAAAATTTAAAATTAAGTCTATATTTCTAAATTTAGAATATTATATGTTATTTAGGGAAATGATAAGTGTTAAATTTTATCATTATCATGCATTCCATAATTTAACAGTTTACTGTGCAATTTTTGTCTATCTCAAAATTATCCTAATTTTCATAGATTAGTAGTTTTAAAATAATCATTAGGATGTAATTTTTATCATGTGAAATTTGTATGAAGAATAGACTTTATATTAAATGTATCCCTTCAGTTCTACTTATTTATTTATATGTGTGCTGTTCATAAAGTTTGACCTTACTATTATTATTGTTATATAAATTATTTTAATTTGGAGAGAGAGCTATAACCCTAAATCTTTTTTTCACATTATTTTGGTAAGCACATGTTTATTTTTATAGGTGAAACACAAAAGTTTCTCAGTATAACTGACTTCAGTCTGACTTCATATATTTGATAACAAACGTCAGTTAACAGGATTCTTCAATACTCTAGGTTAAATGCATATAGCTTCTAAGTACACATACAGCTACTTTATAAAAGGTAAGTAAAATTCTCAAAATTGCCCAAAGGACTCTGACTCACCTAATGATTCTGATGTTGAAGGCGTTCCTAATAAAGGTAAACACTTTGCTGAGTGTCATCTGGATTTTTTCATATCAATTGAAGTTTGAATAATTGCTACTTTTGTGAAATCTTCCATGCCTTGTATCTGAAATGTAAGAGAATGCAAGTTAATTTCTGAGTATATAGCATGCAACTAAATGTTTGTCTGTTAAGCTGCTATTTCAAACCCTCTTTTAAAAAATTTTTTATTTAAAGAGAAGAAAAAGCAAAACAGAAAAAAGGGTAGAAACAATACAGAATTTCAAAAAAAGTAAAAAGAAATCACTAGTTGAAAAATTACATATAGTCTTCTTAGACATAGTTGTTCAAGTTACAAAATTAAAGCATACAAAGTGGACATTCAAACAGTTCTGCTCAATGATCCAGTAAAAACTTATCAACATGGTTATCAATCCTACACATTTAAGCATACATGCAGTTATATCCTTTAGAGCATTTTCTTTTCCTCCTTTTACTTTTTAAGTCCATTATCTGTTTAGTTATATCATGTTTTAGGTTGCTCAGTACCTTACTGATGTGTTTTGTTGTTGTTATTTACTTTTTAAATTTTTTTCTTATTTATTATTAATTAATTAATTTTATTTTGAAGGTAGTAAAATACAGCAGAAAAAGACAGGACAAAGCCAATTGAGGCAGTGCAGTGAAATTGGTACAGAACCTGACAAGAGGTTACCGGGTTAGCAGCAATAGGTACAATAGTATATCTGGTTTTCTTCACAATATTTGTTTCTTCAATCAGGTAGAGCAATATTGAAGGAAATACCAAAATTATAAAAACAGAATATTGAATAGAGCAATACCATTGATCAGAACAGAGCAAAACAGAGATAAAAATATTTGCCTTCTAAGAGATGGCAGAAGAAAATCCCCCTTATTTGCTATATTGCATATAGTCATACTGGCAAGAGATGCTAAGATCTCTGGCTCTCATTTGCTGGCAGGTGGGGGTGTGAGACGGATATTTGATTCTTAGCCCGCATGCCAGTAGGCTCACAGCCCCCCACCAGAGTGGTGACCTGGATGCTTGTTTTCCCAGCGCCCCAAGTTCCAACATGGCGTGGATCTCAGGAAACGCTGATATAGTTCTTGCCCTGGGGCAGCCAGGGTTTGGGAGGCCACAGCCACTTATAGAGTGGTGTGCTGGCTGCCTATTTTCCCAGAGCCCCAAGTTCCAACATCTTCAAACCCTCTTTAAGCACTAAGGAGAAAATGGAATATAGCAATAAACTGATACTGACAAGACAGATGTCTTAAAATTTCCAGATTGTTTTTGTGAAAGTCATTATTTCATATACTTATATTGGATTTGATATTTTATTTTTCTTTGAAATGAGAAAATAAATGAGTTTAATTATCTATGGCATTTAAAAAACCAATCAAATTTCTTTTCTGTAAGGTGGAAAATTTTAAAAAGAATAAATTCTAAGAAACCATTCAACTTGAAGTTTTTTTTCAATATGCTTTGACTCACATTAGCATGAAAATTCATAATGAACAGGGCTGTGTCTAGGAAACAGAACTGGGCAAGTTTCAAGCTGCTTCAAGAATCTCTTGGTTGGCTGTCTAAATTCCCAACCAGCACTATAGAACCAAAGCTGTTATAGGCCCAATAACAGAGGCATGGAGTATCACAATGTGGGCATTTCAGTTCCTGTCATTGGGCATCACACTTGTGCTGGGAAAGTCCATTTAAAGAAATTTTTGTGACTGTTTCTCCCCTCGGAGCCCTCCATCCCTAACACTTTTTCTTTTTCCTTTTCTTCTGCCTTCAATATGTAGTACTTTTATTTAAGACATGCAAGAACAACTATTTAGAATGTACTATTCCAAAGTAAGCAATTGTATATAGATTACAAAAGATCAACATTTTGTTACTGCTTGATTCACAGCATCTAAAGCAAATAGACACAAGAAAATGTATATTTATGCAGCATCAAAACTATGTGAATAACATATTGCAGGGTACAAGGAAGGATGGAGTAAAAATATGTAAATGAAAGACTAGTGCTTCCCAACACTTTAAATGTAATGAATCACAACAAGGATGGTGAGAATACAATGAACTGATTTGTATAGCAACCTAACACCAAACAGATTCTAAACTCATTTTATTTTATTTTATTTTATTTTATTATTTTATTTTATTTTTTTGGTACCAGAGATCAAACTCATGACCTCATGCTTGCCAGGCAGGAGCTTATGCCACTGAGTTAAATCCCTGGCCCAATAAAATTCATTTTCTTAAGTTTCTTTTTTTTCGGTAGTAAACCAATTTGAGTAACCGCTGAAGTTATTATTTACTAACAACTCACTTAATGCAGGGTTTCAACTATCTAGATAAAAATAATAAATTATTTACTACCATTCCTTTCATTATAAAACATACTACATGTTTTATTAAAAGAATATATACGAGTAACCAATATGAAGACTTTAGTATTCAGAAATTCAAAAACCATGATTAAAGCATTAAGTATTTAAATGAAGAGTTAATATATTAGAAAGTCATTGACTAGTAAAATATAACTGATTCAGCCACCTATGAAAAGTCCCCACCCATGACCACATGAAGCTTTGAGGGGACAGGAGTGGTTGAATTTAGAGTTGTGATTGATTCATGGTGCAATGCCAGGATTAAGGGTGCTAGAATTAAGGGTGGGTTATTACTAAATCAGTCCACTGATTGGTTTTGCACTTCACTAATCCCAGTAGCCTAGACAGAATACAAAAGGGGAGAAAAAAGCTGTTAAGGCCTCTTGTTTGCTTTGCCACCTTCTGCCCACCATGAATTCTTTCTCCCCTGTGATGCCTGTCTGCCATGCCACCTTGCCTTGAAGCTATGAATTGTGAACTAAATAATACTTTTCTCTTTTAAAAAACTATTGAAAAAACACTAAAGTTTTTAAATTAAAGTCAGTGTCAATAATTTGAAAGGGTTGTATTGCACAATAGATATTGCAGTAGAGAATTTTTAATTTTCTGATAATCTTTTGTTTTGTTTTATTGAAACCCCAGGCCTCATGCATACTAGATAAGAGCTCTACCACTGAATTACATCAGTAGGCCTAGTTGAAAGCTCTTAAAAGGATTATTTGATATTATATAACAAATGTTATACAGAAAGTATGGCATCATACAATTTAACTATTTTAACCTTACTTATTATATTACTACATTTTAATTTTACTTTATATTATTTTCATGTATACTTTTGTGATACATTAGAACAAATGGTTGGAAAGAATCACACACAGAAGAGTTTTTCTTTCAATAACTGAAGACTAAACCACACTAAATAGTATGGTATTATTTTGACCAAACACTCAGTCATTTCTTACTTTGGTAAACATGAACAACTGGCAGGTTTTCTTTTTACAAGATTAATCACACATGGTTTGGTAATTACAATATTCATGTGTTTAGGATGCAATTGTATTCAAAACTTTTACAAGGCCATTTTTGCTAAGAAATTAAATCAGTAGTAAACAGGAATAAGCTATACCAAGATCACATTCTAGAATCAAAGTAAAACAGGAAAGAGCAATGTGAACAGGAAACATTGTTGTAGCTTGGCATAACTGATACCATCTTGTGCCCTGTATTTGACCCAGAAGAGTAAAAAATTAAGAGTACAAACCCCATGAAAAAAGCAAAATGAGCTGCACCCACAAGAGAAAAATTAACCTGCTCAGCAAAGAAGCTGGATACAAAATTAATGGAACCAAATGACAAAATTAATGTCAACCAAAATTAATGTCAGATTCTAGCTAAATTGTTTCCAACAGGATGCCTTGCCTTGCGGTTTTTTGCTCTAAATGCCTGGTGACCCTTCAGTTCACCACTATTTGGTGGGGCTCTGAAATGGGGGTCTATGCGAGTGGTCACTGAGCTCAGCTAATAAAATTCCAAATTTATCAGTTTGGCTGCTTGGATTCCTACATTGTTTACAAAACTACTTCATACATAGAGTCATAAAAATTCTGGCTCAGAAATGTTGTGTTATTGTTTTTACAGGGTAATCTTCCACAAAGCTGAGCCCATTTTCTTTTATAAGCATATCATATCCCTATTTCTACAAGTTTGATGACAATTTATGGGGACATTAAAATATTCATAATATGGTTTATGCAGTGGATAAGCCTGCTCAATTAGTTTGAGGACATTTTCTTGGGTGCTTCCTATTTACCCTCTCAAAAGAAGCTCACCAAAATAAAATAAAACCTCAAAATTAAAGATAATATCAAATTCACATACACTGAAAAAATACTTGTCAAGTAATTTCAGTGAACAATGAATTATTTGGAGGATAATAAGTTGTTGTCCTGATTCTCAGTAGCAGAGCAAAAAATACAGACTAGCATATTTTTTGCAAACAATCATAGATCACACCAAAGAAAAGGTACATTTTAGGTTTCTTTGCTAAAATGGTTTGAACCATTTCCCCCATAATTGTCTTTGATTTTTTTTTCTATTTGACAGTTTGTGATAACAGATAAAAGGTTTTCCTTATGATTAAAAAACAATGCAAACTTCATGGTTGTCAAGGAGATGGATGCAGGGAGAGGAAGTCTTGCTGTATTCTACTTTGCTTTTTTTCTTACACCTTAAATCCATCCTATAAGTATTCATAGTGATCATTTTACTGTCTTTTTCTTTCTAGTTGGTCTAGAGATTTCTTGAGGGCATTTTGTACATCTCATTTGTCTGTTACACTTGAATATCTAGCATAACTGATGTCATATATTAACTGCTTTAAAATGTATTTAAATATATTTGAGCTTAATTTAACTGACTGTAGGTTCCTGTTCCTGCATATGTATGTTATGTACCCTCTGTCTTCACAAGGACCACTCTCACTCTCCCTCAACACACATATATTCACATATTCTATACACAAATACATACAATTTTTCTTTGCACATGGATGGCTCAGGTTCTCATTTTGATTTGCAAGGAAAGTCACTTAACAGTTTATGAAAAGACCCTCACTTTTACATTCTCTTTCAAAATAGCTGAGGGAAACCAGTGATATTTAATTTGTCTGAGTCAGGCAGAACTTATCTAAAGTACTGTTGACACAGTCTTTCTGCAAAATGTGAATAAATATTTCCTCTTCTGCTATATACAATTGCACCAAAATCTCACTGTGACCAAAATGCATAGCTTGGTCTCTTTCTCTGGCTCCAAATGGAAACAACTTGTTCTTAAGTGACCAGTGCCAAAATAAGCAATGAAGACTGCATGCAGATGTGTGTGGGTAAGAGTAGGGGAAAGAGAAGGAAGAGAAGGGGGAAAGCCTGGTTATTGTGACTTTTTTTTCTGTTATTAATATAGCAGATATAAAGTAGATTGACTAGAAGACTTGAATCACTTTTTTTTTTACCTGATGGCATGTCGCAGGAATCAAGAAAGGTGCATTATATGTTTTCCGTAGATGACAATCTTCTACTGAGCCATGTATGAGGAAAACAAAGGTTACATTTTCTTCATAGATATCAGTTTTGATGACTCTTGGAATATCTTTTACATAAAGGTTACTAAGCTTTAGCTGCAATGTGTAGCCCCAATCCTGTAAGAAAAACACAATTTCTTAGTTCATTATGTGTTTATGAAGTTTAATACAAATCGAGTCAATTTATTTTTAACTTAATACTTTGTACTAATTTTACATTGAATTATGAACAATTTTCAATGTCATCTGAAATTTTTTAAAAACAATTGTTAATGGATTCATTTCTTGATCATTTTTTTCTGAATGGATAAATGAGTTTTATTTTCTTAACATCTTTTTTTTTAAATTAGTGAATACTGGTTTTACAGATTGCTGGGTTTCATTTTGGCAGATTTGTACATGCACATAACATAGTTTACTCATTTTGCCACCCAGCCACCTTTGACTTGCTCTCCCTCATAGTTTCACATTTTTCTGCTTGCATTTCAATGCATTGAGTACATTTTGATCATATACATCCCCTCATTATTTCCCCTTACATCTTCCCTTCGTTCCTTGTACTTGTCTAATAATAATTTGTGTCCTGCTTGTTTATCATCTGTTTTAGATTCCACATATTAGGAAGAACATGCAGTATTTGTCTTTCTGAGTGTGACTGCTTTTACTCAACATGATGACCTTCAGATTTATCCATTTCCCTGCACATAACAAAATTTTATTCTGCCTTAGTAATGTTGCATTATGCATACACATCAAATTTCCTTTATCCATTCATCTGTAGGTGTCTTAGCTGGTTCCATTTGTTGGCTATTATGAATTATGCCACAATAAATGTAGGTTTGCAGATATTCTTTAACTAACTTTAAGTGCTTTGGCTTTACATCAAGGTGCCATATTGTGGGATCAAATGGTAGATCTAATTTTAGTTTTAATTTATTTTGAGAGACCTCCATACTGATTTCCATAATGACTGTACTAATTTACATTCCCACTAACAGTGTAGAAGTTTTCCCCCACACCCCCCGCCACATCATTACTACATTTTTTTTTGTATTCTTGATGATAGCCATTCTGTGTGGGAATACTTGTAATGTTTTCATTCATTGGTTGGAATGGTTTTATTCTGTTTTATTTGACCTTATTGTGTGTGATGGTATGAACAGCTATTTTGAAGAAAACAAGACATTATGGCAGCCATTGCTGATTTAATATCATCTGGGTTTGAAATCCTACCATGTTTCTGTTCTTCTGTTACCATTGGTTCTATCATCTGTAAGATGTATGTCTTACTGGATTTTAATATGTGTAATAATATAAACAAATTTTTTATGGAAAATGAGATATTATAGTAGCCATTGTTCATTTTCTGTTATTTGGTTCAGAATGGCTTGTAATAGTTTCATTCTCTTGAATGCTTTTATTTTATTTTGTTATGTTTGATATTATTGTTTGTGAAGCTATGCTCAACTATTTCAAAGAAAGAGACATTATGGTAGCTACTGCTGATATTCAATTGTCTTGTTGTGAAGTGCTGTGTTGCTTGTATTGTTCTGTTCTGATCTGCATTGTTCTGTCCTCTTTTGTTTTATTGTCTGTAAAATAAGATTTAAAAAAAAGATGGAATCTCAATGTAGTTTTGATTTGTTCCCTCAGTGGCTGAAAGTATTGAACACGTTTTTATATACTTAGTGACCATTTGCACTTTTTTTGAAGTGTTCATTTGCCCATTATTGGTTAAGCTATTTGAGTTTTTGGTGTTTTTTTAATTCTTCATATATCGTAGATAGTAATTCTGCATTAGAAGAATAGCTAGTAAAGATTTTTTTTCCATTCTGCAGGCTGCCTCTGTTATTTTCCTTTTCTGTGCAGAAACTTTTTAATTTGATGTACTCCCATTTGTTGATTCTTGCTATTATTGCCAGTAGGAGACCTATTCAGAAAATCTTGGCCTTTGCTTATGGTTTCAAGTGTTCCCCTGATGTTTTCATTTAGTAGTTTCAAAGTTTCATATCTGATACCCAGGCCTTTGATCTACTTTTGTTGGACTTTAGTACAGAGAGATAGGAATCTAGTTTCAATATTCTTCATGGACATGTTCAATCTTCTCAGTACCATTTGTTAATGAGGTTATCTTTTCTCCAATGTATATTTTGGGTCCTTTCCCTAATCAGATGGCCATAGTTGCAGGAATTTCTTTTCTTTCTTTTTTCTTATTTAAAGAGGGGGGAAGCAAAACAGAAAAAAGGGTAGAAACGATACAGAATTTCAAAAAAAGAATAAACAGTAAAAAATCACTATTTGATACATTACATATTGTCTTCTTGGATATAGTTGTTCCAGTTACAAAATTAAAGCATACAAAGTGGACATTTAAACAGTGAGGCTGCAAACAGTTCTATTCACCAATCCAACAAAAACTTAGTAACATGGTTATCAATCCTACACTCTAAAGGTTACATACAGTTATTTCTTTTAGAGCACTTTCTTTTCCTCCTCTTGCTTTTTTTAAAAAATTGTTTTATTTAAAGAAAAAATTTTGAAATGGAAAGAGGGTAGAAACCATACAAAATCTCAAAAACAAAACAAAACAAAACAAATAGTAACCAGTAAAAATCACTAGTTGATAATTATATACTTTCCTCTTAGATGCAGTTGTTCAAGTTACAAAACTAAAGTCCACAAAGTGGACATCCAAACAGTGAGACTGCAGTCAATTTTGCTCATCCATCCAACTAAAACTTAAGCAACATGGTTATTAATTCCACACACTCAAACATACATGCAGTTATATCCTTTATTTAGAATATTCTCTTTTCCTTTTTTTTCCCTTTTCAATAACTATAATCCATTCTTGTAAACTACTTAGAAGTTCTACACATATATAAGTCTCTACACCTATACCTAGCCTTTCTGTATTAGAGGGAGAAGTAAATCAAAACAAGTCAGCAAATCAAATTCCTAGATAAACACGAAATGAAAAGAACATACAAAAACACATTAGGTGATCTACAGTAGTCATTATGATGTCTCTATTTTCAATAAAATTGTCTATATCATCAAATATAATATAAACTTAGCATTGCTTTACATTATTAATAAAATCTAAACATTGGAGACATTATAGGACTTCAAAGGCAGTTAACAATCAAACCAGAATGGGTTTCCTATTGAATCCTGTCATCTTCAGAGTAGTTGCCCCTACTCTCAGATACCCTCAAGCATACCAGATTCAAATAAAATCAGTCAAGGTAAAACAGTGATATAACCAATCTTCTCTGTTTTATCTCTGCCATACTATTTTTCTGTTGTTATTTGTTTACTTCTCTCCTTCATTCCACTGTCTGCCCTTTTCTTTGAGGCCCTTCTGCCATTATTCCTGGAACCCTGGTGGTTTTCTTCTCTCTCTCTAGAATGTCCTTCAGTATTCTTTGCAGGGTTGGATTGGTGGTCACAAACTCCCCCAGTTCCTCTTTGTCATGGAAATATCTTGTCTCTCCATTAATTTTGAGAGATAGTTTTTCAGGGTACATCATTCTGGGTTGGAGGTTATTTTCTTTCAGGGCTTGGAATATTTCACCCCAAGTTCTTCGTGATTTGATGGTTTGCATCGAGAAGTCTGCTGTGATTTTGATGAGTTTTCCTTTATTGGTAATCTGTTTCTTTTCTCTGACCAATTTTAATATTGTGTTCTTGTGATGGATTTCTGGGATCCTGATTATTATATGTCTGGGGGTAGATCTGTTTGGGTTGTAGCTGGCTGGTTTCTATATGCCTCATTTATCTGAACTTCACTTCCATTACCTATGTTTGGGAAGTTTTTCTTAATTATTTCTGTGAACAGACTCTTTATTTCATTTGCATTTGTTGCTGCATCTTCATTCACATATTTTATTCTTAGGTTATAAATCCTCTTGTCATCTTCTAGCCTTTGTATCATTGCTTCCTGGTTCCTTGTTATTTTTAAGAGATCCTTCCTTTCACGATCATACTTTGCAAATCTATCTTCAAGTTTTGAAATTTTTTCTTTAGTTCCTGTTAAAAGGTTTTGCCAGGTTTCAATGAAGTTTTTAATTTCCTGATATTCTCTTTGGATCTGTTTCATACATTCTAGATTTTTTTATATTCTTCAACAAAGGCTTCTCTCCTTTCTCTGGGTTCCTCTATTCTTTCATTTGTGTCTACTTGAGGATTACCCAGGATTTCTTTTATTAATCTTCTTACATATTGCTTCACCTGAGTTAGAATTTCTGATTTAAATTCGACGATGAGGTCACGGATGTATCTCTTAATTTCCGATGAGGTTGTCTCTGACATTACAGGTTTGCTGCTCTCAACCTCCTCTGCATTTACCTCTGTTGAACTCACTTTCCCTGTTTCCACAGTTGGGAACCTTTTGCTCTTTCTCTGCCTTGTCATGTTTTTGGCCCCCTTCAGACGGGTGGGTGGTGGAGGTCTCTGGGCCTTTCATTTTGCTTACAGTTTTTCTGCAGCGCACTTGCTAGGGAAGTACTGCTCCTCAGTCTGCAGTGGATCTGTGAGTTGCATGCTGAGAGCTGGCTCCTCCCCCTATGCCAGTCAACCAGTTTATGCTTCAACAAGTTTGTGTGTTCCCTGGGGATGCCACTGGCCCAGGAAAGCCTCGTCCCTGGCTATTGGGTTTCAACCAGGGGCATGGCCCAGCCTGAGCAGATCCCACCAATCTGCTTTGGACTAGGAGTCATCAGCAGATGCTGCCTAGGGCCCCAATTCAAGCTGGCCCTGCCCAACTCCAAAATGTTGCTCACCCACTCCTCCTGGTTTGGGGATTCCAGTTCCCGTCACTCACCAAAGTTCACACAGCTCGAATGGCTGTTTCCACTCCATGTCTCAGGGCCTCCCCCAGCTGAGGGTCTGGAGCTCACCAACCCCCCGCTCTCGGCAGGGCCATGATCTCAGCTCGATCGTGAGTCACCTGAATTTAAGACTTGCCAGTACAGTGATCGGGGCTTGCCCAGCTCCAGCCCTCTGTCCATGCTTCTTTTTCTTCTTTCTTTTTTTTTTCCTTTTTCTTTTTCCTCAGTTTCTTCCTAGATCATGAGAATTCCTCTCCTTTTGTTTGACTTTCTCCATGTTGCCAGATTCCAACATCTGAGTTGTTTTTATTTATTTAATTTTCCTCAGAGAAGCTCTCTTACAGTGCCACCACTCAGTCGGCCATCTTGCAATCCCCCAGGAATTTCTTTTATATGTGATCCATTGTATGCCCTTGAGACATGTGTGTATTTTTGCACCAGTGTCATACTACTTTTGTTACTATGATTTTGTAGTATAATTTGAAATTGGGGGTTGGGATACCTTCAGACCTGCTCTTCTTGTTAAGGATTGTTTGGGAATTTTGTGTTTTTGTGTTTCCATATAAATTTTAGAATTATTTTTCTAGACCTCTAAAGAAGGTCACTAATGTTTTTATGGAGCTTATATCTGTAGGTAGCTTTTGATAGTACTGCCATTTTAACAATATAAGTTCTGCTAACCCATGAACATAGGAACACAGGAATATATTATCACCTTCTAGTGTTTTCAGTTTTTTTCTTCAGTGTTCTGAAATTTTCATCACAGACATATTTTATCTCCTTAGTTAGATTGATTCTAAGTATTTGATTTTTAAATCTATTGTAACTGTAATTGTTTTCCCATTTCTTTTCTCAGCTAGTCCATTTGTAGTGCATAGAAAAAAGTATTGCTTTTCAATGTTGATTTTATATACTACTTTATCAAATTAATAGCAATGAAATTCTTTTGGTGGAGTCTTTTAAGTATAGAATCATGCCATCTACAAATAAGGATAATTTGACTCCTTTCTTTTCCTTTTGGTATCTTTTTCCTTTCTTGTTCTTATCTAATTTCTCTGACAAAAGTTTTTTTTTTTTTTTTTTGGTACCAGCAATTGAACTCATGACCTCATGCTTGCCAGGCAGGCACTTATGCTGGTAAGCTAAATCCCCAGTCCTCTCTGGCTAAAGTTTCAAGAACTATATTGAATAGGAGTGGTAAGAGTGCATAACCTTGTCTAGCTTCTGATTTTACAGGAAATGCTTTCAGTTTTTTTCTGTTCATGATGATGTCGGCTATGGGTTTGTCATATATGACTTTTATTATACTTAGGAATGATTCTTCATTATCTACTTTCTTCAGGGTATTTATAATGAAGGGATGTTGTAATTTTCAGAGACTTTTTGCACTAATCGAGATGACCATGTGATTTTAACTTTGATTTTATTTATGTAGTATGCAACATTTATTGATTTGCTTATGTTAAATTATTCTTGCATGCCTGGAATGAAGTCGACTTGATCATAAGGTATGTTCTTTTTAAGATGCTGTTGAATTCAGTTTGCAAATATATTGTGTAATATTTTTGCATCTATGGTCATCAAGGATATTATTTGTCTATGGTTTTCTTTCCCTTTCTTCTTCCCTCCCTCCCTTCTTCTTTTTTTAAAATTTCCTTTTTTTTTGTTTTTTTGTTTGGTATCGGGGATCAAACTCACAATCTCACACTTGCCAGGCAGGCACTTACACTGCTGAACTAAATCCCTAGGCCCTAATTTTCTTAATTATGTTGTATTCTTGTCTGGTTTTAGTATGTGGATAATATTGGCCATATAAAATGAGTTCGGAAGTGTTTGTTTTTTTATTTCATGGAGTAGCTTCTTGGTTAAGTTTTGGTAAGTTGTATGTATCCAGCAATTTATCTATTTCTTCTAGAGTCTCTAGTTTACTAGTTAGGTTTTTAATGTAGTTGCTAATATTCCTTTGGATATTAGTGGGGTCTGTTATAACAATCCCTTTTTTCTTCTCTAATTACTGATTTGGGTCTCCTCTTTCTTTTGGTTAGTTTGGGTAAGAGTTTATCAATCTTGTTTATATTTTCAATCAACTCTTGTTCCTTTAATCCTGTGTATTGTTCTTTTAGTTTCTGTATCAGTAACTTCAGCTCCAATTTGATTTCTTCTTTCCATTTGTTGAGTTTTTATTCTTTTTTTCTAAGACCTTGAGATGCATCATTAAGTCATTTAGTTGTTAGCTTTGTTTTTTTTTTTTATAGGACACATTAAAAATTTTTTTTATTTAAAGAGTAACAAAAGCATATAAGGGTAGAGATAATACAGAATTTCAAAAAAAAGATAAACAATAAGAAACTGCTATTTGATAAATTACTTATTGTCCTCTTAGAAATAGTTGTTCAAGTTACAAAATTAAAGCATACAAAATAGATATTCAAGCAGTGAGAGTGTAAACAGCTATGCATGCATGAATCTCTACATGTATTTCTATCTTTTCTGTATTAGAGGGAAAAACAAGACATAGCAAGACAAAACAAAAACATTTCTATAAAAACAGGAAGCCAAAAATTTGTATAAAACCACAGTACAAGGTGATCTACAATGATTACTGTGTTGTTTCTTATTATCTTCAATAGAATTGTCTATATCATCAGGCATAATTGAATATAGCAGTATAATTGAGTATAGCAGTAAATAACATTAGTAAAAATAAAACATTGTAGACAGTATAAAACTTCAAAGGCAGGTAGTAATCAAACCAGAGTGGATATTCTAGTGTATTTTGTCATCTTAAGTGCAGTTGCCTATACTCTCAGACTTGATACTATCAATCATAACAGCTTTGAATAAAATCTATCAATACAAAACAGTGATCCAACAAACCAGATTCAATTATGATCAGTCATAGTAAAATAGTGTAGGTTTTATAGAGCTTTAGATTAAGTTAATAGGAAATTAAGGATGATTACTGTACTATATCCTGTTATTTTCCAGATTGCTGTCTGTGCCCTCAAATCTAGTACAGGTAGAATGACTGGAACACAATATAATACATCTAAGCAGAGTAGTGTGAGTAATGTGGGTTTTCAATCCTGGTGCACTATTAAAAATATAGTGTATCAAGGCCATCTATGTTAGAGATTCTAGCTATCCTTCTCTGCCTCATTTCTGCTATGCTATTTTTCTGCCTGTTTGTCTACTTTTCTCCTTCATTATACTGCCTGCCCCACTCATTGAGGTCTTTCTGCCACTGTTCCTAAAATCCTGGTTTTTTTTCCTCTCTCTCTAGAATGTCCTTCAGTATTCTCTGTAGGGTTGGATTAATGGTCACAAATTCCCCCAGTTCCTGTTTCTCATGGAAGCATCTTGTTTCTCCATTAATTTCTAGTGACAGTTTTGCAGGGTACATCATCTGGGCTGGAGGTTATTTTCTTTCAGGGCTTGGAATATTTTGCTCCAAGCTCTTTTTGATCTGATGGTCTGTGTCAAGAAGTCAGCCGTGATCCTGATGGGCTTACCTTTATAGGTAATCTGTTTCTTTTCTATGATGGCTTTTAATATTCTATTTTTATATTGAATATCTGGTATCTTGATTATTATATGTCTGGGTGTAGCTCTGTTTTGGTTGTAGGTGGCTAGAGTTCTATATGCCTCACATAACTGAATGTCAGTTTCTTTTCCCATGCTTGGGAAGTTTTCCTTAATTATTTCTGTGAATACCCTTTGTAATTTGCCTGTTTGTATTCCTGCTTCTTTGTTCACATTTCTTATTCTTAAATTATAAATTCTCTTGTCATCTTCTAGCCTTTGAATTGTTGCTGCCTGTTTCTTTGTTATTTTTAAGAGATCTTTCCTTTCATGATCACACATTGCAAACTTGTCTTCAAGTTTTGATAGTCTATCCTTAGTTTCTTTTAAGGTGTTTTGCCAGCTTTCAATGGAGTTTTTAATTTCCTTGTAATCTCTTTGAATCTATTTCATGTATTCTATATTTTCTTTATATTCTTTATCAAAAGTTTTTCTCCTTTTTTTGTGTTCCTCCCTTCTTCCATCTGTATCTTCCTGAGAGATGTTTCCTGAGAGCATTTCTTTTATTACTCTACTCATATCTTGCTTTACCTGATTTAATATTTCAGTTTTGAGCTCATCTACAAGGTCCAGAAAGTATCTCTTAATGTCTATTGAAGCTATGTCTGATGTTGCATGTTTGTCACCCTCA
>PVLA01012102.1:0-47269 GCA_004027455.1 Hydrochoerus hydrochaeris
ACCCTTCTGCCATGAGGTTTTGCTCTGATGTCAACCAATATGGACTGAATTCTTCACTGAAAACCATAAGGCAAAATTAAACTCTCCTTTAAATTGTGGGTGTCAGATACATATTTCTACAAAGACAAAGTGACTAGCACACCAGGTGTGTACTCAAAACATTCAAGAAATCTGTTTTAAAAAGTCACAAACTGTATTTTAAAGCACAGAAACATTGAAATAGAATTGCTTATACATCACTGAAAAGAAACATATTTAAAGACTCCTTTATGCCAAAGCATTGAAAGAGGCAAAACAGCTAATTTGAGTGAAAGCCATGGTGAGACTAAATTGGCGAGTGAGAGGTCTGACCAGAGGGTCAGAAAACCTTGTGGACCTTACAAATGCCAGCTAAGTTGAATTTTAAGATACAGGACTCAAATAATAGATGATGTAGGACTCCAGGATATCATTTTTTACATTCACCGTTTTTCTTACTTCCTGTCTTCCAATTTTCATGACATTTTATACCCTTAAGAGTTGTGACTGAAGAGGGTATTCAATCATTAAAGGTATTTGAATATAGAACATTCATTTTCAAATCACAATCTCTATCCAGTGATGGTCTATGGAGCAATATCTAATCAAAACACTCAACCACAGCTTAACACATGGCTACAATATTATTTCTGAGCACAGTGGAGAAAGCAGTATGGCAAAGTGATGTTGAGAGATGTTAGCAGGTCCCTGCTCTTTCTTTGCTGTTGGTTTCCTTTCCATTGCTGTTGTTTTCTTCCCCTCTACTTTACTTTGTCATTCTTGGAATAAACCAAATGAACTCCTATCAGCAAGAGAGGGAGTGGAAGTGGAATAGAGCGAAAAGGATTAAACATTTGTCAGTGACTTTGCATCCCACAGAGTATTCACGTTGGGCTGAAGAATGAGACAAAACTTCCAGATAGGGAAGAGAAGTTAGAGTTAGAGTAGCACTTGGCTTCAGCTGTGCTTCAGCATTTGCCAAGTACATGACATACATTTTTCTCTGGCATTCAAGGTACACACAAGAGAAAGGAGTAGAGTTGCCATCTGTTTTACTGAGATACAATACCCAATACGTACAGTTTAAGGGGGTAAAGATGTACTTTTGCTCACACGATTCAGGGAATTACATCTATGACTCCAAGTGAGAAACCTCATGTTTTAAATGACTGATAGAAGAAAGCTTCTCACCTCATGGAGGCTGGGAAGTAGAGACAGGAAAAGGAGGAGCAAGGTACAGATTATACCCTTCCAGACCACAGCACCCAGTGACCCACTTCAGTCTGACTCTGTCTCTTCATTAGGTCCTGAGTTCACCAGTGGATGAATCCACTGATGAGCACAGCCATCTGCAAAAGCTCTACCTCTGAATACATATGAGACTCTTGAGGTACCTTTTAGATCTAAGCCAAATACAATCTGAAGAATCCAAGAGACATTTGTTGCATACATGTAAGTCCAATATGATCCAATGAAATGTCATTTCTTTCCCTTTGAGAAGTAAATATCAGAAAATTACATGATCATCCCAAATAGATCTTGACTTGGGAACCAGAAATCCAGCCATTAGTGCCAAAGTAGACTGCAACGGATGGGCTGTGAGCTAGTGACGGAGTGGGAACCTGGACTTCTCAGTGGCAGGCATCAAATTTTCATGATAAGATGAGATGAAGACCCAGTGGGTGAGTTACATCAAAGAAGATGAAAACCTGGTCCTGGGGACACCTTTCAAAGGCTGCAGCCTGTGAAAATCACAGTGACCTCCCGAGACCCCCGTCCTATGCTTCAGATACCATTCCAAGGAGAAAAAAAAATAGAGCAGAGTAGGAAAGAAAAACACACTGTCTTGAAGTTTAAATCACAATTTTTTCAAGAAAACATGGAAATTGGTCTACATTACATTTTCTGCCATCACATGAACTGATTACTCTGAATTACAGACAACAATAAAGAAAAAGAGATTTTCCTCACACCTGAAGTTTTTCCTTGAATATGTCACACTTGCTAAAGGAGTTTATCAAATTTCATGTAATTGAACTATGGGTTAAGTCAATTCCTTTTATGGAGTGATTGAATATTCATAAAACTGCAGCTATTGCCTAATTAGGATTGCTGATCAGTATTTGAAGTCCAGAACAGGGACACCTCCATATATTCCTAAGGGAATGAGAGTTACCCATCCACGTGTAAACATTAACTAAGCTAAGCCTTAAATCAAGGTGAAAATCCCTGGAAAGCTGGTGTGTAAGCACCATGGGAGAAAAACTTTCTCACGAATTTAAGTGACTCACTGTAATATCTAAGTACTGTTGCTTTTCTTTCCAAAAGGACTCAGTTACTAGAAATACCATTTCATTTAGAGCAGTTAGATGCTACTAATAAAACTCGATTAACAGAAAAACTCTACACATAAAAATAAGCTTAACATTCCTGCTACCTCCATCTGTAATACTTTACAGTCATAAGCCTAAGAGAAGTTTATTATATGTCTACTGATTTTGTCTTTTAAAAGGGAACTTCCAGATATCAAATCTACACTGCCATATACATTCTATATAGTAATACATAATTCATAATGAAAATATACACTCCGTAATGAAATTTAGGGAGCACAGGCATTAAGAGATATAAACTGATTAAAAACATTGGTTTTGAGTAGATGAGTGCAGAGGTTGTCAATGTTCCCTTCTACTACAAGATTCAGTGCCAGATTATGCACTAAACAACATAAGTAGCATTAAAAATTAACAGTAACTAAACATTGAGTTCTGATTGTATTGCCAATAAAAGTAATACCGAGCTTTTAAATAAAATTTGTTGTAAAGAAAACTATTGCATTGCTTCAAGTATTTCTTATGACATTGTTTAAACTTCTATTTAAAATGACTTTATATTAATCACTGTTACTCAGAGAAATGTGGCCCAGGGGAAAAATGTATGTGGAACATGGTTACATATGAGCTGAAATTAAGTGATGTCAAAGATGTACACTGGTGTGACTCCTTTCCTCTAATCCTGAGGCTAAAAATATCAGCACACTTAAAACATTCTGAAAGATAGAATGTCAGGGGCTAATTGGGATGAGGCACTAGCAATTTAAAGAATGTCTAGGGTTCAGGTTCAGAGAGAATTAAGATTGTAATATATTAATCGAGACACATGTTTGACAGAGAAAAAGTCATAAAGGAAAAGGTAAAAAATGTCACTGGCAGTGTGGCATATTTACAGGTTTTACTAGATTTTAATTTTCCAGCTTGATTTCAAAACTCACAGTTAATGTGAAATAATCTAAATAATATTTTTTAGTATGAGTGCACTCACTAATATTCTTTTAATTCTACCAACCTACCAAAAATAATAGTAGAGTGTAGCATCTATTAAGTACATACCCTGTGCCTAATCATGTGTTACCATTTCGCATGATTGAAGACTTAATATATGCAGAGGAAATAAAGACCATGATCATTTACATCAAGAAGAAAAGGTGTAATTTTAGCTTGATTTCCTGGTCCTGTGAAATAGCTCACATACCATTCTAAGTCTACCTGCTCTGAAGGCACAGAAATCTAAACACTACTTTTTACCTTACTCTTTATAACTGTACTATTTACATGTAGGTTTTATTTACACTAAGTATATAAAAACTGAGGTCATGTCCTCACATCGCTCCAATTTTATGTCTTGTTGCCTTTACTTGACATGTCACTAGAAATTTTCAATTAACTGACTTATTTTTTATTCAATGTAATTTCTCAAAATAATATTCTAATACTGCTAATTCTATTTGTCTTTATACAGTCAATGTCATTATTTACCTTTTGTGCATTTTTCCAAGTCAACTGAACACAGTGATTTTTAAAGCATTCAGTTTTTTCTATATTATTTCCCAACTGCATTTGAGATGGTTTTTAAAATATTTTTCCAAATAAATTTTGCAAATTAATTTTAGTTGGCTGCTTATTTATCTTTAACAGCTTGAACTGCATAATGAGTTGGTCTGTGAGTGTAAACAAATACTTGTTTATTTAATGTGTTTCACAAGAGAGATAGGAATTTTATTGAGGAATCTTCTAAATTTTATATCCAAAAACCTTTTATATGGGGGTTTTCTGCTTCCCAAGAGTAGAATAATAAGACATTTTTCACTGAGGCTTCAGGACAATACAGTGCTTATGTCCCAGGACCTTTGGGATTCCTTCCTTTAGCAGAGTCCCATCTCCTGCTCAACCCCGTGGAGGCCAGCAGGGCGATCCAGCTTGACAGGGAAGGGAAGGAGCAAAGGGTCTAGAGTCGGGCTCAGGAACCATGGTTTAGATTTTTCCTTTGGGGAACTTGTCTAAACCCATGGATGTGAGGTTAGCCAGAAATCCCAGGAAAACCCAGCATTAAAACCCAAACAGACATCCCAAGACTCAGTTTTGGGAGGAAAGCCTGGCAAATGAATCACCATCTGAGACTGGAGCCACCACCTGCTGACAGAATACTGCTTTGAGATCATTTTAAATCATGGCAGACACAAGGTGAGATCAGCGGTCCGGTCACTGATGGTTTACCATGGCATGTGATCCTGGGCTTGTGTCGGGCTTACCTGATCCTTCTGTGTGGCCCAGTCATATTAACACGCCAGTATCACAGACACTGCTGAGGATGGTATGGCAAGGGGTGATGTTCATCTTATTTACACTTCCCCATTGTTGCCTCTGTCCCTGCAAAGCCTATACCATCTGTCTCATGGTTCTTAAGCCTGTCTGTTCTTATCTGCTAAAACTTCCCAAACCATTGCTGCAATACAAGGATCTCACCCAAAGTTTTCTCTTGCCGCTGCTTGACGTGTTGAGGCTGTATTCTCATTGCCCCTATGAATGGAATGGTCTTCTCTCTCTCTTTGTGTTGGTTGCTCCTTCATCCTTTCTGGTGAGGGCAGAAAATGACAGTAGCAGCAGCACTGCATGACTTTAGAGATGATATCCTATGGGTGCTTGAAAGACCCATTGAGCTATTTTACCTCTACACTATAAAATTATACATGATAAACAAGATGACAAGAAAAATTATCTTTCTATATATTCTAAGAAAGGTGAGATGAGAGGTTGTAGACACAATGAAGGGAAAGTGCTGTGATTTTATGTACTACACCGCAGACTGTAAAAAATATTTTAGTGCTTAGCGTTGTTAGCAGACAATAATAAAGCACAAAGTGGAAGAAACGTGAATAGAAAGTAGGGAGAACTTTCTCAAATGGAGCGGGGACAAGAGGTACAAGTAGAGAAAAGAGGGGACGGAAAAAGGATTTTAAAAAACAAATGAAAAGAAAAATGAAGAAAATAGAGCTTTTGCAAATAGGCAGGGGACAAAGAATTGGAAGGAGCAGGGAGGGAGTGGAAGAGAAGAGGGTAGCAAGAGAGAAAGAAGAAAGAGTTATAAGGTGTTATGTACATGCACCAACTCCCCATAACTGTCTTCAGTATGTAGAGCAACATGGACTAATAAATATACAGCCTGAAGCCCAGGATGATTACCAACCTCAAATTTTCTGGCTAATTTAAAGCAAGTCTTTTCAAATATAGATGCAAAAGGAATGTGAACATTGCCATGAGTATACTTCAAGAAAAAGAGAGAGGACCCTGAGTTGGCAGGAAGTGTCTTGATAGGAGTAAGATTAGAGCTTTGTTGTGTGGAATCTAGCATGAAATAAGTCAGATGATTGAAATCATAACACCTATAACAAAAATGCTGAGTTTGCTTCACACCTGAGTAAGTGCAGGCATACTGTAGGAGAAAAATCAAGGAATTGTTCTTAACTAACATTATACATTCAGATGTTAAGATTTTTTTTAATTTTATTTAGAGAGAGGGGAAAAATAAAGCAAAACAGAAAAAGAAGGGTAGAAACAATACAGAATTTCAAAAAAATGAACAGTAAGAAATCGCAAGTCGAAAAAAAAAAAAACCAGAAATTGCTAGTTGATACATTACATATTGTCTTCCTAGATGTAGTTGTTCAAGTTACAAAAATTAAAGCATACAAAGTGGACATTCAAACAGTGAGGCTGCAGACAGTTCTGTTGTCTGATCCAACAAAAACTTAGCAACATAATTATCAATCCTGCACCCTTAAATATACATGCAGTTATATCCCTTAGAGCACTTGCTTTTCCTCCTTTTGCTTTTTAAGTCCATTATCTGTTTAGTTATATCATGTTTCAGGTTGCTCAGTACCTTACTGATCTGTTTTGTTGTTGTTATTTACTTTTTAAATTTTTCTAGTATTTATTATTATTTCTTATTTTATTTATTTATTGTATTTTCAAGGTAGTAAAATACAGCAGAACAAGACAGGACACAGCCAACTGAGGCAGTGCAGTGAAACTGGCACAGAACCTCACAGCAAGCCACCGGGACAACAGCAATAGGTACAATAGTATATCTGGTGTTCTTCACAATAGTTGTTCCTTCAATCAGGTAGATCAATATTGAAGGAAATATCGAAATTATAAAAGCAGAATATTGGATAGAGCAATACCATTAATCAGAACAGAACAAAACAGAGATAAAAATATTTGCCTTCAAATAGATGGCAGAAGAAAATCCCCCTTATTGCTATATTGCATATAATCAAACTCACAAGACATGCTCTGATCTCTGGCTCTCACATGCTAGTTGGGGAAGTTTGATTCTTAGCCCGCATCCCGGTAGGCTCACAGCCGCCCACCAGAGGGGTGAACTGGCTGCCCGCCTTCCCAGCACCCCAAGGTCCAACATGGCACTTCGCAGGTCTCAGGAAAGGCTGATATGGTTCTCTCCCTGGGGCTTGCCAGGCCACAGCCACTTAGCAGAGCGGCATGCTCAGATGTTAAGATTTTAAGAGGAAAGGTTCGAACTGACGCTTGAAGAATTGGTGCAAAGGCATGGTTAAAATATCAGAATTATGACATGAGTAAGGTCCCCATGTGAATTTCCTCTGAGATGGCAAGAATGAGCTTGGCTTTATCTTAGAAACACTGAGGCTTCTGATAAATTGAAAATAAAAGTGTTTCTCAGTTGCTAACGTAAGTCCTGATGTTTATGTCATCCAAAACTGTGGAAAGTCTCATCTGGAAGGCAATTTGGAGAGTACCCCTGGTGATTAACAGAAGGCCACTGTTACAGAAGGTTACACGGTACGCTGTGAAGGAACAAGCTAGGAAGGGACTCAGGATACTGACTCGCAGTCATATTGGGAGCTCAGACAAAGATTTTACTACAAGTTTTCATGCGTATCTATGCTATTTTTTTAAAGCTGCCTTTAAATATTATACACAGCTGTAGTCATATGTTTAAAATACTAAAATATCTCCTTTCAAAGCTTGCTAAACTTTGAAATAAGTCAACTCCAGGTATTAGCTTAGAAATATCTCAAAGCTAGTTACAAAGAAAATATTAGCATAATACTTAATTCACAACACGTCTATGCAAATATTAACATGACTGTATCCCTAACTGTACGTAAGTAAATTGTTTTTAAATTAAGAACACACATTCTCATTTAGTGGAAGAAACAGGCAAATACGGATGGCCCTGAAAACGTATTATTTTCTGCTTTGTATGTCTTAGGAAGGAACTGGCTCAGGAGTTCTGAAGTATCTGAAATACTGATGCTAACCATTAGATTCCCGAGATGGCTCCATTTAACAGGGAAACTTCCCCTACAAAGGGAATTCCATCGTCCCTGATTTATGGGTGTGTAAAACATCACACAAGCAGGGATCCTGTATTTTGGCAGGTGGGGCATGATATGTCCACACCATCTATGCTTAAATCTGTAACTAAATGACAGAATAATCACATTCATAAGACGTGCGTGCTCTGTATCTCTGACTGCAGGATTTTCCAAGTAAACTCATGGGTGGCTTTATACTCACCATACTATCAGAATAGGGTGTCCCTACCATTATCAAATTATTGCTTCGTTTAAATTATGCCATATTAAGCTCATAAATGCAAATGTTTCCTAGTGATTTCTATTAAAGATAACCCACTCATGCAATATTTAGATTGTAAATTAGAGCGGTGCAAGAAGTACAGATACTGAATATATAAATGTCTTATCTCAGTATGCCAAATTATGCTAAATTAAAAATAAATAAACTGCAAGATTTAGAAATCTATGAAGTAGAATTTCAAAACTGAATGTATTAAGCCAGAATAAAATATATTTTATTAAAGATCTTAATTATCATGTCATTTAATCTTTAAAATCTTTTAAGAAAATCAGTAATTTAAACATTTTACATTGAATAGTATGTGTATTCTGTAACTTATTACAAAACTATGCTAACAAATGTTTTAAAATATATGAATTTATTGAAAAGGGTGGACCTCTTTTTCCAAAAAGTAACTTAAGCACACAGGTTGTTTTTGTTGTCCTATTTTTTTACACCTCACTGGCATTTTTTAAGCTTATGTTTTTAAAGTAAAATAAATTGCATTTTAATGGAAAATTTGTGAATAGCATTAGAGTCTCAGTTTTTACAGTACTAGGGATTGAATCTAGGGCCCCCATACATGTTAGAAAAGAACCGCACCACTATTTTGAATTCCCAGGCCTTTCTATTTTGAGGATCTTACTGAGTTGCACAGATTGGTCTCAGATGTGTCATCTTCCTGCCTCAAATTCCTGAGAAACTGGGCTGATAGACATCCACCACTGTACCGTGCAAAAATTAAACTTAATATAAACTTATTCTCTATTTTATTTTAAAATCTATTTACATCTAAATATATGAACTTCTAATAACACCAGTTTCTGTTGGTCAGTCTCAAAGATATTTTTACCAAGATTTAATTGTGTTTCTGAAAAAAATATGAAAATTACACTTTTTATTAAAATCATAAATTCTAAAGATTAATTAAACCTAAATTGAATACACTAGAAAAACAATTGAATATACTAGAAAAACAATTAAATATACAAAAAAACAAATTTGAGTTGCTAAAAGGTACTAAAGAATGATTTATTTTTAAAAAACTGTGAAAAATATTTTTGATTTTCTTTTTTATACTAGAGATTGAACTCAGGACCTTGCTTTTGCCAGGTAGGCACTTATGTTGCTGAGTGACATCCCACCCTTGAAAAAAATTTTTACAACACTTGGAAAACTATTCTCTCTTCCCCCTTCCTCCTCTTCCTCCTACTCCTCCTCCTCCTTCTTCTTCTTTTGTACCTCAAATCAAACTCAAGACCTTACACATTGAAAATTAAATTCAAAACTTTAAAGAATGTTACGCACTGACTCTTAGGTATCTTTGGGACACACACACACACACATCAATGAACAAAGTGGACTGCATCAACGTGTCATAGGGCAAGCTAGAAACTTCCTAGTCACCTTTTTAAAATAAACATTAATTATTAATACTGGAAAACATATTTTATAACACTAAAAATAATACTCTATAGGTTATGAACATTTCAATTTTGAACTACATTCATTATTGGTGTATTTCCTATGGGAGGTCAGTATATGTGATGTGAAATTTAGTGTAAGAATTATTTATATATATTTATAGACATGAATTAACAAACATAAACGTAAAATATTCATACAATTACTTTTACATCATTATAACAACAATAGCGATAAATACATACAATAAAGTAAGGGGTAAATGGGAAAAACTAAACATACAATCTACTCAGGAAAGTACACACGGACATGTACACACGGACATGTTTTGAATAAGAGAAAGAGTTAACACTTCATATTCTAAGTTTTCCTCATAGGTAAAGCAAAGAGAAGAGAAAAACAACACCAGTTACTATATCATCAGCTATAGAAAGAAACTGAGAGTCATTAAATGTTCAAAAATTTCAAAATAGTAGTATGTTAAAAACAACACTGATGGACTACAGTATTATCACCACAATCAGTATCTCTTCTTTCCTGTTAATAAAAGCACTCTTGAATTTTGTACAGGAATTTTTGAAACAAAACTTTTACTCTAAATATTGCACTAAATGTCACACAGTCATACACCGAAACATTACTGTTTATGCACATGCTAAACAGAAACTCGAACATGTAAAGTATACAACTAAAAGAAATTGAAAAACATAATAGTTGGTAGTTAGCTTGGTATGTACATATTAAACTGTTCCAGATAGCTAATAAATAGTACAATAATTGATTTGACTACATATTAATATAACATCTGAATATATGAAGAAATTACTTTTAGAGATTATCTAATGGCCTCAAGTTTCAAATAAAGATTAAAGTAAGAGTCTTGAATCATGAAGTGACAACCTCAAAAGTCCATATTATGCATGTCAATTTTAACAACTTCTTAAAACAATATTTAGTACCTAATGAAAAAGTGACAACTAAAAGATCTGTACATGCCGTTTAGAACCAAAACTGTGTGCTCTGTTTAGTCCTCATGGCGAGATGGCTACTAAAATACAAGTCCAGTCATTTCTTTTAATAGCTTTTCATTCCTCAAACATCACTTAAGACTACTGGACTTTGTTCACGACATTCAGCAGTAAAAATAAGGAAATAAGATTTAAAAATAACTTTCCTTTTTAAAACAAAGCAAAGGAGCAGGAGCTCAACTGTGCTCCCAGATGCAATCCTCCTCCCTGTATTGATGAACAGGGTTGTCCTCCTGAAACTTTGTCCTGTTGTCTCTGACTTCTCTGTCTCTGTGTCTCTTCTCACCCCATCATGCTTTAGGTGAATGCTGTTTAATTTCCTTTTATTATTGCCAAAATCTCCCTTTATACCAGCACCAGTGAAACCACTTTCCTAATGCTCTCTTCAGTTTAGAACACTACTTGAGACTCTATCATCTTTGCATTACTACATTCAAAAGTCTGATAACTGCTCATACTGAATATCATTGTGTGTGAAGCAGCCTCCAGTACATACAGCGACACTTACTGCTAATGTGGTATGTGTTGAAATCCTGGTCTTACCTATTTCTAACATGCCAGAGTAACATAGTACATGTGTTTGAAGAGTGTGATGAAGATAGAGTAATATTTTAAATTGTTTCCTACACATGATTAGTAATTTATATCACTATTAATACAGGATATTTATGCATTCAACAAATTTTCTTCCTAATATTGGATTTTGGCTGATGTTAGACAGATTAATCACAATCGTTTGCCCTCATTATGCGGGTGACCATAACAATAATTATAACATTCATGTAACAGGAATTATGGTCACCAACAAAATTAGGTCAAGTGGTTTGTAATTAAAGCAGTGGCATCTCTGTCTTTTCTCATTGAGTGCTTTTGCTTGTGTTGTCAGAACGATCTTCAACATGTCACAGTAAGATATTCATTATTTCGTGGTTATAATCAGTCAAGATGGAACAATATAATGCACCAACTGTGTAGACCTGTAAGGTAATAAGCAACAGAGAGCTACATGCTAGAGGAAGTGAGAGGAACACTGTTATTCCCACCTGTGGTGAAAATCTCTCCATTTCCCTAGGATGGTTTGCTGACCTTGTACAACTTGGAGCCCTACTGCATGTAGATTGAACAAGTTGATCTGTACCTGATCAGCTCAGTTATCAACTACTGATATCTTATTATAATAATATTGTAGATTAAAGAAATATAAAATTAAATGCTAGTATTATTTCCTTCAACGTTAGAAGGGGTTGCATTTTTCTAACTTTGGTTATGTGCCTACCACTTTAGAAATTGTAATTCTAAACCACTGCTATAATCGCATCCCTCTGCTTCCTAAAAACAGATAATTTCTCCACTGCTTTACCAAACTGTGATCATATTCAAATCGCTCACATTATAATTCCAACCAATATCTTTAAATCAAATTTTTATATATGTACCTTTTCTTCTAATCATTTGGGTATTGCTATATCTTTCAAATACGTCCTATACACTTCCACCAATAGGTTTCTGTTCAGACTATATAAATCCATCTGAAGTATTATTCCAATTCCAATTTTTAGCTCAAAATATCTCCCAGTTTTCTAGGATCATCTCAAATATTTATCTCAGTGAAAAAATTCTAGATGTATTAATATATTAACTTCTACCATATGCATCATTCCAGTCTTGCTTAGCTCATAAAATTAGGAAGCAAGGATTTGAAAAGGGTATGGATTAACACAGAGAATAACTGTTCTATCAGCCTGAAGAGAGATCCAGTTGATAGGTGAAATGAGTTGAAAGCTTTTCTTGGCCCAGAAGAGGGCTGAGTTAGGAAATGGGCCAGAGGTCAGAACCAGACACCTCTAGTCCAAATTTCTGAAATAAAGTGTCTCATGAACAGTGTCCAGTGAACTAAATAATTTTGCTGATAAAATTTAACATTGGTGCTTTCTCTTCTAGATTAAAATACATGCTTTCATTTAAATGTTTTTCTCTCAGTTATTTTTTAAGCCTTTGGGATCACGATGCTTACAGGTATTAGAATATATTATTTTTTCTTCCAAATGTTTAATACAGTTGTACTTTAACATAGCTGGACTTCATTGTCCAACTTAAACTGTACCATGATTTCTAGGTATGCAAAACCTAGAAGAGCCCATATTCTACATTATCATCTCACAGTATCTTTCTGGAAATGGACAGTAAATGTTTTAGGCTTTAAGGGTCATATGAGTTAATATAACTAGTCAGTTAAACTGTTAAGTCATTCAAAAAAAGTATTTATGCATACCTCCATTTGCAGGCCCTGACATTTTAGTTCAATATATTTTATATACATCTGGGCTTTTTAAATTATTTTCCAATCATTTATAACTGCTTAAACCATTGTTTGCACAATGACTATGCCAAAATGAGTTGTATTTGAACCAAGGCCTACAGAACTGCAACCCTAATTGTGTTCTAAGGATTGGTGTGAACTTGTAGGTCAAATCTGAAGCCAGGAAAGCAAGACTGCTATCAGAATATGAGATCTGTTTATTTTTATTTTTTAAAGTTTGGTAGGATCTTTGTATGATTTTAGGTATAAGTAAAGTTCTATACCTATTTTTTTTTCTTTTGGGGGGTGGGTTTGGGAGTAATGTTTGTCTCTGAAAGAAGAAAAGCCCTTCAGAACCTGAAGAAAGTGAAGTCAGAAACACAAATGAAAAGCAAGAGGTGGAGAAAATTGTACTGTACTAAAATGAATGAATAAAAAATGGTAATTTGATTTTAAGGCTATGGAAGAAATTGAAATTCAGGGATCAAGAAGCCAGCTCCAGCGCCAAGACATTCAAAGAGATGAAATATGTACAAGAATAGATGAGACAGGAGTGTTATAAAAGTTAAGAGCAGAGTTCAAGAAATAGGAAAAGTTTGCTTGAACTCTAGAATGGTTGAATTAATGACAGCTGCTCCAGACAGAGTAGCTGGTTGTAATAGAAAAAGAAATGTGCAGTTGGAGGAGGACTTGCATCACTGAAAGGAGAAGCTTATTTAATCCTAGTGTTTGGTGTGACCCTCATAAATAGGCCAGGGGGAGGCATGGACCAGGGATGTAGTAGCACAGTCCAGCAGAACAGGTGTGAGAGAACCTGGTTCTAGCAAAGCAGCTATTTTGACAAGGCACACAACTGGTGGCTAAGGAGTCATTTGTGAAAATAATTTTTTTTTTTTAAATCAGAACAAAGAAGAAGAGGTCTTTTTGGCTTGACCATGCATATACAAGATTTACTACGCTTGGTTTTAAAAGGACTTAATTCAGGCATCTAAAAACAATTTTTACTGTAATTAAATCTACCAAGGCATCAAGTTCCATCTGCACAGACTCTAGCTCATTTAGCATTGTTGGTTAATCATGGCAAGAGTAAAACATCATAAGGTGATTGGACAAAGTGCTGGAACAATGTGAAGCCTTGTGCAGTAGAATCCAACAGGAAGCCGAACATGATCAAACAGGTAAGAAATCTATCATCTCTCTAATTGAATTGTAAATTTTAAATCAATTAGAGACCCATTTTCCTGGTTTTCTTCATAGGCATGAAAAGAATACTAAATAACAGTGAAACTTAATTTGAAAGGCATCTTGATTTCTAATATGTTGCAGGAATATGCTTAAAGCTAATACGTAAAAAAGGGAAGTTGTTATTTAGCTCAATAATTTGAATATTCTTTATAATTTCCAAGCACTAACTGTATTTCAAAGATTACTGGTGAATTCAAAGAAATTACCTTGACCATTGTAGTATGATTGAAAATAGCTTGACTGAAGAATTTCTAGGTTACATGTCTAATCTCTTTTCTGTGATTAAAGGGAAGTGGAAATGCAAAATAAATATGGAAGATTCAAAAGGAAGAGAAAAACAAAAAGCAAAGCAAATATGGGAAAAAATAAATTTTGGCAAGAATTCAAATATGTAAAAATACTTTCTGAATAAGAAAATTGAGACATTCTGAATTCTAAAAGCACATTTATGCTCTTAAAAATACAAGCATCTTTTATCAGTCAATGAGAACATATAATGGACAGCTTTTGAGTCTATTTCCATTTTTCTTCTCCCAGTGGACTTCCTGCTTTCTCCCTGATATTGACTAAAATGCAAAATAACAGTATGTTGTCATATTCAGCTGTAGGCAGTTTGACCTAGGGCTTGGATAAAGATGAAAAATCGAGTCATTGAATCTCAGGTAAACTTTTACCTTTAAAGTGACTACAGCAATTAGCAATTCTATTATTACGCAAAATACCCCCAATAGGACACTACTAAAAATCTAAACCCTGCAAATAGAAAATAATTTTCTATTTTCAATGGTGTAAGACAGGTAATCTTGCAGTTCCACCAAGTGTAATTTATTTTTTTAGCAGGTGCCATGACTGATGAACAGAAATTATCCTTGAAAAAATCATTTTTTTTTCCTTGCAGGTACCTCCAAACAATGCCATATGGTCCTATATGGGGAGACTTTTAAAAAAAGTTATGTCTGTAATTCCACTTGTAATTTTATCTTTCTGGGAGGCTGAGGCAGGAAGATCACAAGTTGAAGTCCAGCCTTGGCAGCTTATTGACTTAAGGAGAACTTGTCTTAAAGTTAAAAAGAAGGAATGTTGACTTGGGCACTTGGATGTAGCTTGGCATGAAGACTGGGTTCAATCCTCAGTACCACCATCATCACCCCCAAAAACTAGATAAATAAAATTTAGACCAAGACATAACCAATGGTATCTGTCGTTGAAATATTCTTGGTGAGGACCACAAAATGTGGAACTAATCATTTATAATGTATAGGGATATTGCCAAGCCATCTCCACTTCCATATCCTTTGAACACAGAATTTTCATTCCATCTGCTGTATTAAAAGTGCTTTAAGTGAGGTGGTAAAACCAGAGGGAGAAAAACAAACGAACATGGCAGGGCTGGGTGGGGGCTGAATGGAGGGCAGAAGAGGTTTGTGGAACACACAGATTCAGAAATGGAGGGAAGAAGTTGAACAAGATAATTAGGTTGTGCCCAGGAAATACTTCCTCACAATTACTGTTATTTCTCCATCATGTGTTCATGCTGTTTAAGACTGTTCTCATTAGAAACCCGTTTTACTTAGTACATAGATCTTACTATCAAAAATAGTTTATTTAGTCAGCTTAGGGATAAGCCAGTTAGCTAGAGAATGGAGCTTGAGAAAGAGCTAGGTTATTAGTCATATTTCTAAGAGCTAAGGTAAGAAGAGGCAAGGAAGTAGCATTTGGACCAAGAGTGAACTCCCTCAGATAAGGTAGAGGGCAAACCCTCTCTACAAAAGGAAATTGCAGATTTTCTCCCTATTAAGCTCTGAGTTTCCAGGAAATAAAATTCAAAATCACTAGTTTTTCAGCATTCCACTTTCTTTTAAACCCTAGTTAGGAGCAGAGTAACTGGGTTAGATAGCACCAGTTCCAACTGGTCATTTCAAATTCACAGAACCATCTCTAATAGCTTATGACTAAACAACTGGGCAATTCCCATGCTCCACTCACCCTTAGAAAGTTCTGGATTGAGAAGCCATGAGAAGTTTCCACTTTTAAGGTGCCCACCCTGAAGAGAATGGGAGCCTTTTTATTTTTTGTCTTATTTCCAACAAAACTTTCCTTTCTCCTTGGGGTTTGTGGCTTCTTCAATTTTTGTGAAACTATGAGCTCAGTTTGTACAAAATTAAGTTTCATTATGATTTAAAATTCTAATGAAGCCAGAGCAATTACTGGAAATATCATTCTTTAGCTGATTTACACTCATTGGTTTATCAAATCACTGAATTTTACTCACTTGAGGTGCATTAAAATAGCTTATATGTAGTGAATGTGTTACAAGTCTGAAGGTTCATCTCTATTAATTAAACTGACTCCTTTCCTTAGAACACACACACACACACACACACACACAAATTTTAACTTGAATAGAGTAGCAAAGTGGAAGATTCAAAGTAGTTGATGTTAAAGTGCAGCTCTGTGCCAGCAATACCAGTATTGACTGTGAACTTGTTATGGGAATGTAACTGAGCCCTACCCAAATATATCAAATATATATCCAATCAGAAATAATAAGTGTGGTCAATAGCATTCAGATTTTACCTGTTTTAACACATGTTTATTATGGAATAACATTTTGCTAGGGTAATTTAAGAGACTGACTTGGAACAGAAGCCACTAGAAAAAAAGGGTATAAACCCAGAGAGTAGAACAGACGTGTCCTTATGGCCAACTTCCCCTATTTCAAAAATACACCCAGGATTCAGCAGGACATTGTCATATCCTAGCACACTATGTGGTATTCCCTTTTGAAACTGAATATACAAATCAAGTGGGTTAGTTGAGGTGTACACAGTGCTCTGATGTAAAAACTGACTCTGCTCTGACCACCTCAGGATGCCTACCTGAATCTTGCCCTTTCTCCTTGTCTTGTCTGTGTTACTGACTAGTATCTATGAAATCCACAGCCAGGATGCAAAGGGAAATGGTGTGGTCATTAAAATACACTGAAGTCCTCCAAGTTTCTGGATTCATCACACATGTCTGAACTTAAGCAACTCATATCCAGCATATAGCACCATCTTTGATTTTCAAAGTACCACAGAGCAAGAACAAATTTATCATGTCTGAATTTATCACTTCTCAGCTGGTTTATCAATTGGGAGCATCTCTCTCCTTTGATTGTGAACTCAGAATCAAACATTCACTCTTCCTCACTCCTTGTGCCAAGGATTAATTGAGCTTTTTACTTTGCTATTGGGTCTATTGAGTTGTGGAAACTTCCTTTCCTTAACTATAATATGTTTTTCTTTCACTTTTTTTCTAATACTGAGAGATTAAACTCAGGGGTGCTCTACTACCATTCCCCCACCATTTTTTGGAGACAGAATCTCACTAGGTTGCTCAGAGGGATTCGAACTTGCGTTTCTTCTGCCTCAGTCTCCCTGAGTGCTGGGATTTCAGGTATGCCCCTACCCTCTAAGTCTTACTATAACATCTTGACATCATTACAGCCAAGTCAATACAACACGCTTGTCATTGTCTCATACATTCTCCTTACTGAAACAATTCCCCAGCTCTGCCTATCCTACCTCCCACTCTAGATTATTTCTAGACCAAACACTTTCTCATTTCCACAGTAACTGCTGATACCTCTCCTATCTAATTACAAATACCTGTATTTCTGCTCTCCACTGTTCAGTATAACTACTATAAAATCATTTGTTTTCTCCATCAGCTATCAGCTAAAATCATCAATGTCTCCATGTAGGCTCCCAGTAAGCCTCAAAACTCCAAATACCCATCTGTTCTTTTGAGAACACTTAAGCTTCACAAATGATGACAGTAACTCTTAGTGGAACATCTTCTATATGGCCAGATTTAAAAAATAAAACACAGCTCCTGCTGTGCTCCATGAGCAGAGATGACAGTGAATCAGAGAAAGAAATCATTTTCAACACATTTACCATTATATGGAGTTATAGATATTCAACTATTTGTAATATATTTGATTATTTAGTCATGAATGCTATGAGGAAAAAATGTACAAAGCAATGAAAAACAAAAGAGGAAGAACTGAGCCATAATTAGAATCCAGAGAGGCTTCAGAAGTAAAATTTAAGCTAAGATATCTGAAACATGAATAGGAATTGCTTGACAAATGTGCATTTGGAGGAGCAGGTGTTGCATTCCAAACAGATGAAAGCTTGTGCAAAGATCCTGGGTCAGGAATTACCTAAATGTCTTCAAGGCAATGAAATAAAACATGGAGCATAAAGGCAGAGGAAAAAAGCAAATCACAACATGAGACTGTTAATGAGGGCAAGAACAATTAACTTATGAACAACAATGAAAAGGTTTAAACGTTTATTCCAACTGTAGTTGTGAGTCTACCTTCTAAGCCTTGGTGTTCATATTATCATCCAAATTGTAAAAGCACTGGCTTCATCTGAGAAATGCTAGAAGTGATAGAAATGCTAAAAATCCAGAATCTCATCTTCATCCTACACTCACCAAGTCAAAGTTATCTTACTACCATTTCCAAGTGATTTCAATACACGTTAAAATTTGAGAAAACAAAATGATCGAAACATGGGAATAACCACATCTAATTTAGATATTATTGATTTAATAATGTATGAATCTCAGATTTGACAAGAAGTGAGTAAAAGTCTTATTCAGAAAAGTCAATTAAGTATTCATTGCATTAGTTCATTGAAAAATAATCTAAAGGACCAGGGCAGTGTTGGTAGAAATGATGGATTTGAAATAAATTATGGACGTTAACTTCAGGACTTGATGATCCATTTGCAAGGAAAGACAGTTGAATAACTGGTATCACCAGTTACGCCAATGTTTATTCTTCAATGACAGGACGGGCAATGTGGTCATCACTCATAGGTGACACTAGAGACGTGACAAATTGGGAGAGAAATATGAGTTTAAATTTAGAACACCTTAGGTGCAATTCAAAGGACTGTATTTTAAAAATAATAATAATACCTGATATTTTAAGAGGATTTTATTCTTTTAAAGTGGTGTATTATTTTACCATTCTTATTATTTTCCTGATGGCTTAATGTATAAAAGCCAAATGCCAAATACTGACAGTAGTAGAATTGTAAATGGTGCCCAAACTTTCTGGCTCTAGATCTTTACATATTTCATCGTTACCTTACTAGCATGGGAATACCTAACCATAGAAATTAACCAGTAAAGAGATTTCCAGTTGTTGTTCAAGGAGCCCCATGATTTCATGGGGTAACACCCAGGCTATTCTGTAGGGAACAAGAGAGATGAAGTGATTGAGTCTGCATGACCTCCACCACGCTTAAGTAAGAATAATACTGTTTATTTAATTTTTAAGTTTTCAGGTTCACTCTGAGCTTTACAGAAATGACTTAGTGCCTAACACAACTACTTTGATCAATAATGCCAAAAGAGGCAGCTCATATCAAAGCAGTTAAGTAATTTTTATATGGCTGGCAACTTGTCAGATGCTGGGGATAGAGAGGTCAGCATGAAAGCATGGATTCAGTGCACCTGCAGCTGTGAACGGATGGAAGTAAATGAATAAGATAATTTATGATCGCTACAAACAGTATAGGAAAAAAGGAAAAGGAGAAGAAAGGAGATGAGGAAGTTGTGATAAGAAATAACTTGGAGCAGGGGAAAGGTGCGGAACAACTCCCAGGAGGGGTTAAAGATGGGAGGGGTAAGGTCTGCAGGCAGAGCCTAAATAAGAATTTTCCTGCAAAGTGAAGCGTGCAGAGGAGCATGAGTAGAAGTAAACAGGAGTTGATCTGAGTGACAGAAAGTAGATGGCCCTCCCTTGGGCTATGTGCTGGGAATGGAGCTATGTCAAGAATAGTTCTATTCTTTCAGTAGAACTTACAGTACACACAGCTGAAGATGACATGTAAGTAGACATGCGAGTTAGGTGGAGAATCTCAAACACAGGAGGCTGTAATTGAAGAGAAGGTGCAGAATACTATTTCAATTTCTCCCTGGAATGTCACTATTCACGTTGTAAATCTAAAGATCTGAAATTATTGTTTCATTTTTCAAAGAATTCTAATGACCTGGTAGGACCCCAAGTAAGAAAATTCCCCAGAGAAGCCCATGTTAGAGTAGCAACATAAAGTGAAAAGCGGAGTGGCAGAAAATGTTAACATTTCTAGCTTGCTAGCTTCAACCTTAAGAAATTCTGTGCCTGGATTCCTATGAGATTTGTCCCTCGGGGGTTACCTGGCAGGGGCACTGGCTCTCAGTGGGGCAGCATGGAGGTGACACTATCTAAAGGAGACAGCGCTGTCTATAAGAGGTGGAGCCAAAGCTGAGGCGCTTCAGTTGTTAGTGGTCGGAACTCAGAAAGTTCTTAGAAAGCAGGCCCAGGCCTCAGGAGAGTAATTTGCTGTGAGATCCAGAGCCTGTCCCCCGAATTGCTCAGGCTTCCTTTTTAGGGCTGTGAGCTCTCAGTCCAAATGGTCTCCAACCATTGTATGCCACCGACTATGAAGTACTCAAAGGATCTCAGCTGATGACAAATGACAAATTCTATAATCTCGGTACTTGCATAACGTAGATGATGTTTTAAAAGAAATAAATATACTTTCATGTAGTGTTTGAACAACAAAAGTCAACAATTTTTACAAAGTGAGTTCTAATCAAATGTATTTCAGTTTATTGTAACTTAAGTGTTTTTGAGTATAAACTGGTGATCTTATATATTTATAACACAGATTTTGTAGTCCATACTGGCTAAGTACCTATAGCAGTCATAAATAAATAGGGATACAACCTGTTTGTAATTTAGAAGTCCGTAGCGTTTTCTAATGTGTTCATGTATTCATCTAAAAAACTAGTAGGTGCTTAAAGAAAAAGTAGTGATAAATAACAGAAAAAGAAACAAGAAATAGATGAGCAAAATGTCTTAATACTTATTTAACTGGATTGTAAAAATAGCAGCAAACCACGTTTGAGAAAAGTTGAGAACTTTTAACCACAATGAAAGACAACTTTTCATGTATGTGAAAAAGAATTTAACATATAGGGGGATACAGATTAAACAGAGCAATTTCTATCTTATAAGGTTACTACAGGCCACAGCAAAATATCTCTTTGGCTGTCTTTAAAAATTTAAAGACAGTTATCCACAATTACAAGGTAATGGTAGGTCTGCATGAAACTATATCTTTCATTTTTCTGGCTTTCTATTTTTAAAGTTTATTTTCTAATCAGACTACTATCATGTAGAAATCATGAGAACTCAGCAACTTCTGCTTCCATGAAAATAATTTTCACGTATTTTGATAAATGACTTTTAGTCATGGTTCATGCGCCGTAAATTAAAGGCACACAAACAAGACGATGCTTCCTAAATATTGAAATATGCATTTTTCAACTACTTATTTAGTATACAAAGAAAATGTCCATTTCACTGACAAAAAATAATAAAAACACAAACAAAAACAATGATATATATATAATTTGTTTACAATCAGCATTTATTGTCCAATGTTTACTTGTGGAATAATGATTAAGTAGCAGTTCTGTCAGGGTACCACGACTAATTAAAAATGTCCTTCAAGTGCCTTTCAGAATGAATCACTGATCTAACAAATATATATTTTAAGAGGCATTCATAAATAATGCTTGGAGTACTTCTAGAATACCAAATAAAGTATTTCAGTAATGGTTTTAAGTGTAGATTTTCCTTTACTTGACTTACAGTGGAGTTACATCACCAAAAACCTATTCTAAACTGAAAATGTCACAATTTAAAAAGTCATTTAAAACAGAAAGCTATTGAATATTGTAGCCTAGCAACATTGTATCTGGAAGAGGACCCAGAATTCACTCTGGTGACCACATAACTCTCCAGAAGCTATGGCTTCCTGAGGCTGCCCAAGTAACACAAAAGCATGATAGTGCGTACTGTGAGCCGGAGAAAGAAGATCAAAACTCAAACTGTGAAGTCCAGTTTCTATGTAACGTGGCTTACTTGTATTGCACTGTGAAGCTTAAAAACCATTCTTAATTGCACCATTGTAAGTTGAGGACCACAAGCATTATTTGTTGGATTCCTCTTTGTTATCATGTGAAACTTCACTTTCTATTAACATTAATAAGCATTGTGTGTAAGAGTCTGTGTTTCAGAGAGGTTGACGGTGATACACCTAAATGATTTTTAGTTATGCTTTGTTCGAATAAACTTTGAAACCAGGGTAAGCCATTTTAAAATCAAATGTATTATTAACTGGAATATGAAAACATAAAAATTGCACATATTAATGAGGTGATGTGTTGTTTTCAGGATTAAATCAGAGTATGTAAGAGGATCTTCTCAAACATTCTTTTATTTATGGTAACATCTCTTAAGATCTTTTGATCTGCCTCTTTAAAATGTGTATTACATTACTGTTACTGGTGGTCACCATAGTATATAACAGCACTCCAGAACTTATTGTCAGTCTATAGCGATCCCTCGCCAAACAATCTTTCATGTCTCTCTTTGCAAACTTCTGATAACCACCATTCTACTAGAATAAGAGTTCTGAATTTGAAGACACAACAAAAATGATGTGTTAAAAGTCAAAGTGTGGGGTATAATAGATACAAATTAAATCCAGAGATTGGTGGAGGAATGGTCTTTTACTTTTCATATAACACAGTTATGTTTTGAAGAATCAGATATATGAATAGTATTACTATTATTATCAGAATTTTCAAATTATCCTTTTGATTGGATTCCTTACTTTCAATTTTATGAACAAATAAATTGATGCTGTTTCTAAGTTTATGCATGTTTTAGGCAAATTAAATTTTGAAGCAAAATAATTTTAGTCATTTTTAGATAAAATAATAATGTTGATTTGAAGATTAATCAACATAATAATATTTAAAAGCTATGGATTACCCATATGTCGTTATCTGAAAGAATAGCCTAAGTAACAAAAAATGTAAGTTAACTAGTAAATTATGATTGACATGTGTACACTAGCGTAAAAACTCTTGTCTGAAAGAATACCAGTGAGGGTTAGTTGACATACACTGCTTCAAAATTTGCATATTTTCTTCTCTTTTTGCTTTGATAGCCTTAGGAATACATAGGAAAATATACCAAAAACAATGTTTTGGTGGTGACTTTGTTTTCAATGTGTTGAAAAGTACCAACTCCCCACCAGGAATAAAATCATTATATGCTCCACACACACTAATAAAAAATAAAAATTGAGGAAAAGACTGTATTAAGTGATACATTAAGAATAAAACATTATTAAAGTATAGAAAATGTAATTTGAAGTCCTATCAGTTGGCTTTAAATGTTTCAAATAGTTTAACAAAGCAAGATTCTATGTAACAGAATGAAGTAATCAAGTAAAATATTACCATAACTGTTGTTTTTCTTTATTTTTTATGTAGCTTGTCTTCATATTTGTTCTGGATTAACTAATCAATAACTATTCTAAGTTCTTTTACATTTCATCAGTCAACAGCAGTTAAGGAATAAATTGAAATATTTAACAGTAAAATGTTTCAGAGTCTCAGTATGATTTATTTGAAAACTTACTTTTTATAATATTAATGTTTACCTTCTTTAAAAAACCAAAATCATGACAATGAAAACATTGAAGAAAATCAATAAGAGTATAGAGAAAAACTCTAAGGCCAGTAGTAAAATGAGTTGTATTTGGGAAGTTTTTTTCCTTCACTGGAGAAAACTGTTTACAGAATAATTTATGAATCATGATGAGAATTCATTACAAGTTTCTTTTAACTGATGCATCATTGAACATATTTGAATTTCATTTAATCTAACTGAATAGGACATTTTTCTTTGCAAGATGCACAGACCCACAAATTGGAATAAAGTTCAAGAGAGATTACTCAAAATTTATACTACTCCAAAATCATACTGGTGTTGCATTTAAATGAATCACATTGTTACACTAAAATTTGCCTCAACTGTAATTGGTTAAATAATTTGTCTTTAATTCAGTAAAACGAATTACTTAAGTATAAACCATCTTATATTTTAAAGAGATTTAATATTTAATCAACAACCTTCAGTAACAACACTGAATTATTAAAGAACTATTTCCACACAATATCTTTAGATGCATTGTCTAATGAAAGTAGATTCAGAATTAATTTTTGGTTACACATGAAAAAAATCTTGTAATATTTGCTTCGTATTTATAAAATATTATAATAGTATATTTCTTAAAATTCTCCTTTTCAGAAATCATGTTCATCTGATGAAATTAATATCAAACCATCTGTGCTAAAAGGTTTTTTTTTAACAGTTGTGGGTATATTCATTTGATCTCTTCACAGCAAATATGTCTCATTTTAATATAAATTATTTTTTTTCCGGTACCGGGGATCTAACTCATGACCTCACACTTGTCAGGCAGGTGCTTATGCCACTGAGCTAAATCCCTGGCCCTATAAATTCTTTTGAACCAAGCATTTTGTCTGAAGTAAAACAAAAATGCAGCATCCACTAGTGAGCAAAAGTAGAATTTACAGGAGCAAAATCCAAAGATTAGGAAATTAAGAACACACAAATAAGGAAGACTACCTCTGCCACCCGCTCATCCTCTGTGAATAACTTGGCTCCTTCCCCAGACTATCCCTATGAGGTGAATCCAGAGGGCTACAAAACATGATAGTTTTTACAATGTGCAGCTGACAGGTTGAGAAACCAAGTAAAAAATAATAAAAATAAAACTCTTGTCTTTTACAAAACAGTTCTCAGAAATGCTTCCCTTTGGCAATTTTTAGGTCTCTAAATATACCAGTTAAGTATATAAAGAGATAATTTTGTGCATATTGGGTATCACACAAGGGCCTTCACTGCAGCAGAGCAACCTTGGAGAATTTACAGAATTTTCTTCACTCAATTGCAATTCTGATGTTCCACATGGTTAGAACATTTTTATTTCATTAACACCCAATTTACAAGCCCAAACCATTCAAAATGTATCAGAACAGATGCAAAGAATAATTATAATTTAGATTGAAATCTTTATCTCCTAGTAACATATTTTAACCCATCTATCTTAAGGAAAAAATTAATAACTCATTGGAGGGGATTAAAAGTCAGTTTTCCAATTTAAATAAGGAAGTGCCAAAATTTAAACTGCCATGTTCTACCAATTTGCCTGTTGTTGCACAAATGTGCAACATCTGAAGTCTTGGCCAGGATGAATTATAAGAGGACCTGCATGACACTAACAAGGCAATCTACGCCAATTTAAGTATGATTTTGAAGGAGCCTCCCAGTAGCCCTTATGTATTTAGTTTAATATTTTCAGAGGTTTAACTTTGTATTCTTCTTTTGAAGAGTAAAATCCTTTTGCTTGACTGAATTGACATTTATTTAACTAGTATAAAACACATATAGGCAAAGAAATATTTTGTCATGAAACAAACACTAAAATTATGTCACGTTGGATATCATTTGTGAAATCTAGGTAACCTGGTTGAAAAAGCAGTGAAACCTCACCTCCTACCTCTGAACAGTTTGATTGCCTGATTTAATTGAATAAGCAATTGTTCTGGGCTTCAAAAAAAAAAGAACAATGACCATGAATTTGATGAGCTGATCCTCATTCAATATCAATTTTCGTTACCATGTATTCAGTCTGTCCCTCATATATTTCAAGTGAATTTTTATTCCCAAATATAAACATAACAAATATGTCCACATGAGACCAACCATCTTCCTCATTTTTAATCTATTCATATTTTAATTTATAGTATCTTTCTATTATTTCCATTTCTATATATTCCTCATTTAATGTCCATTCATGGGTAACTTGAGGCTGTTCAAACTCTTCTTGCATGCCACTCTTTCTACTATTGTCTACAAGTCCTAGGGCAGGAATATACTTATGAGATGTTCAATATTTAAAAAGTACAACATATAATTTGCACTATTCTAGCATGCATGTTCAGCGACTGAAGATACAGCATATCCTAAAAAGGAAATTTTATTTATTCAAAATCCTAGTGTTTCCGAATTTGGAGTGATGCCAAGGGGCAGTTTGGAAGCAGACATTTATAATGATGTTTGAAAAACTTGGCTCAAAAGGGCGCAAGTTTGTTTTTCTCATCTTTCATTTTTCAAACAGGTCCACTTTTTCAGAAGAAGCCCTTCCTTGAGTTTTATAAAAGCAGTTTGGAATGTGTGAAAATAGAAAAACTGAAAGTGTCCCTACCTTATGGGAAATCAAAAGCGATCTCACTTTCAGACTTCATGTATCTGCAACACAAAGAGAAAGACATCCGGTATTTATAGTATGTAAAAAGCATCTTCTTCAGGTGAGAGAAAATGGAAACACTGTGACCTCTTCTTAGTAAAGATCAATAGATAATAGATAAATAATAAGAAAATATCATCATGAAAGTATCAGAATAAAGAATAGTAACTGAGGAAGAATAATCAGGTAATCATGAGGAGAAAGCTTGCAACAGCAACAAACCAGAGGCCTCCAAGATGGATTTCGGATACATGGCTCAGCCAGATCCTCTTCCTTGCCATTAAGATCAGCTTTCAGCTCTATAGTTACACAATACAGTCACCAATGTTTCTTTAAATTGTACTTCTTAGATGAGGGTAACCTAAAATTTAAGAGGTCCTATATCTTTTTAACCAGAGTTTCAAGTGATTCTCACATCGTAGCAAAACAATATAGCTGCATACAATTTTGCAGATCACAAAATATTTTCATATATTTTATGATTTGATTTTAAACTCAGTAAGACGTATGACTACTTAGGAAGACACCAATTATTTGTCAAAACTGATTAGCAGTCTATGAGGGAAACAAATGAGTTCAGCAGTAAGATTGCCTTAGCTGGAGAAAGTTACTAGATACTAGGAACTCAGGTCCTTGGGTATCCTAAGTTGAGTTCAAAGAGAAGACAATTTGAGAAAGCCAGGGACTCTACAATTCATAAGGCAGAGGATCAAAGAAATGAGAGAACAAAAAAAAGAGCCCCAGAACTCCAAAGATTTTTTTTTCTTTTTTTGGAACCCAGGATTGAATTACCACCTTGTGCTCACCAGGCAGGCGCTTATGCTGCTGAACTAAACACCCAGTCCTCTGCATAGCTCTTTAAAGGAATTCTTTCGAGTAGTCAACTAAGCACTAATCAGGGAATACCTAGGAATAAATTGCTCACATACAGGAAAACGAATAAATAAAATGCATGGGAAAATGGTAGGAGCAGTGCTTGATGTTTATGCATGATGGAGTAAACAGACTTCTACCACCAGCAAGTAATTCAAAGAATGTTGGTGGGGGATATTATGAAGAGTCTTCACACAGTGGAAGAGAAAATTCAGCCTCAAATAACTGCAACTCTGATTCCATGTAACAAAGCAAGACCCCAAACAATATATAATAATTTTCAGCTAACAACCATGTCCTACACAAATCTTTAAAAAATGCTTATATGCAGATAAAAGTATATCAATAAGTTTATTAATATCTTGACCAAGTATGAAAATGAGAGGTGTTTACAAGTAATTCTGTTTAGTTTGAAGAAACAAAAATACAACTGTTCCCCAGTCTCCTGCGTACACTCATTTTCTATTAACTGTGAAATACCAACACAATAAGGAAGCCATTCTTCTGTAGAAAAAATGTAGATAGCTATACTAATACTTGAAACACTGTAAATGTTTCTTCTTTTTGATATTTTATTTTAAAATTTTGCTGTGTAGTTTAAATTCTGAATAGGTTACTGTACATAATTGCATAATTTTATATTTTAGCTATTTATTATAAAATAATATTATAATCAAATGTTAGTAACTTCTTTTCCTGCATAAGAATGTCATACATAATGCTAGCACTTCATTAGAAAATTTTGAGCAAGAAATGGCAAAACAAAAAAGACTATTCTTTGCCCTATGTATCAGAAATTTAATATTTGCATAATTCCCAAATTGTGTTCCAATCTATGGTACTCAGTGTCAAAGACATTGCTTCAGGTGTATGATATCAGATGTCAAAGGATTTAAGTTTATATTGATTCTGTAACTAGTATCAGTCATTATTAGTAGTTACTTTCCTGTTCTCTACTGTTCAAATATTCTATTTTTTATACTAGGTCAAATAGTTGTGCTCATTTAATATAGTGCATATTACAATATGCCGAAGAATAACCTATGATTTGAAGTTCAGAGAAACAGACATAAAGAAATTAGAAAATATTTTAAAGGAAGACAAGACCACAACTTACCAAAACGCATGAATGCAGCCAAAGCATTCTTTAGAATATTCATAGCATTAAAATGCTTATGTAAAATCAATAAAACTAAAAAATAGAAGAATTATACAAGAAAATAAATAACAAAAATAATTGTTTTAAAGAATCAGTTAAGTTGACATAAGTCCTCTAAGGTCTACAGTAAAGATATTAATAGAAGCTTTTTCTATAGTAGTTCAAACTATGGCTATAACTCAGCATAACAAAGGTATAAAATAAAGCAATTCAAACATGTCAACCAATATATATAAACCCTTCATTCTGACAAAGTAACACAGAAGGACGGTGGATAATAAAGATGTTTTCAGCTAACAATACAGGGACAATTGGATTTATAACAGAAGGGGGAGTAAATCCTCCACTTCCTACTTTATAAAAATGAACTCTGCATGAATTAAATGATTAAATGTGAAAGATCAAATAATAAAAAATTTCTAAATGATAATGAAAACTAGTTTCATGACCTCAAGGTGGTAACTTCTTAAACAGCACCCAAAAAGCACTAACGCAAGAAACAGTGATAAAGTTAATTTTATTAAAATAAAGAAATTCTATTAGCCAAAAAGATGTGATAATCTACATTGTAGGAAAAGACCTGTAACACATATATGACCATAAATTTTATGTATTTCACTAGACTAGGCTAAGATTTTTTTTCTAACAGCTTCAAACACATTATTTCTAGGTATACTTGTAAGGGTGTCTCTGGAAGAGATTATTATTGAATCAATAGACTGAATAAAAGTGATCAGGCCTCAGTGTGGGCAGGCATCACACAACCCACTCAGGGTTTATGAAGAACAGCAAGGTGGAGGCAAGGCAAATTATTTTTCTCTTTTCAAGAGATTGGATACATCTTGTCCTGTGTCAGACATTCCTGGATGCTGAACCATTGAACAATAGAATAGAATTATTCCGGTACCTTTCATTCTTCTCCAGCTTACCAGTGCCACATTGTAGAATTTCTCAACCTTTGTAATCAGGTGACACAATAACAATCTTTTAAGATATCTGTAAATATCTTACTCATTCTCTTTCTATGGAGAATGCTAGTAGCACAAGTAACTCCCGAGGACCTCACATGCAGAATATACAGCCAACACCAACACAGCTATACACACTCACACACACACACACACCCTCTTCATAAACGGCCAGGAGAAAGAACAAACTACAATATCCAAATGGCAACTGAATGTGTAAAAATGTGCCAATCATTATTAATAATCAGAAGCAGGCAAGATAAAGTACTATTATAACAATACACAAGTTTTTATTACTAAAGCTGCTAATAAAGACCAAAAATTTTAAGACAATTGTGTTAATGATCTCAAGGAAACACATCCTTCATACGTTATTGGAAAGAGCATGAAAAGTGCACAGTCACTTTTGCAAATAGATTGGCATCAATTTTGAAATTTGCAAATAGATATTTACCAATTCTAGGAGTATTGCCCCTTTAAGAGGAATGTTCAGGTGTGTATATCAAGAAAAAATGTGCAAATATAAGTAGTTAATAAACTTGAAAAAGAAGACAAATGTCTATCTTAGGAAAATGTGAACATAAACTATGAGTTGCTAAAATACTACTTTAAAATCCTATTGATATTCAAATATCAATGAAGAGAAATGAAATGAAACAATCAAAAACTATAAGATATATGAGAATCTCATATTCATAATTTAGAAGAAAATAAAGTGATACAGGAGCTATATTTTTAAACTTTTGTTTAGATTGCATAAATATGGGAGGAACTAATTTAAGTATGGGTGCAGGGTAAAGTGGTAAAATACACAACACGAACAAACAAACAAATGATTACTACGGAGGTCTACACACCAGTTACCAATACCTGGGAGAAAATAGATGACAGTTAGGAGGAATCAAGCCTGGAACTTCTGCAGTGCTGCCAAAGCTTATGTTTTTAACCTGTTTCAGAATTACAAAGTATCTACTTTTCATGTAGTAATTCATTTGTACCATTTTGCTATTTGCCACTTTTCAACTGTTTCACAATTTTAAAAATTAAAAAAAAAAGCTTAGAGTGAAAGAACGAGTGAAGAAATACATAAATCACAGTATATCACTACTTACTGTGCTTAAAAAAAAAAAAAACTATGAATCTTGCCCCTCTGAATTAGTTCCTATATTGGACTCCCAGATTCTGTCCATGACATTGTTACTGGGTTCCACTGTGATGGAATGCATACACAATCTTATAGTTATGAAGCAGAAAAATAAAATATCATTTAAGAATTCAAGATTCCAGTGTCAGACATTCAAGTTATTGTTTATGTGACTGCAAGGAAATTCCCACCTTTATTCCCACCATTAATTTTCCTATCTGTAAATGGAGACTATACTACGATTTACTCTTAGAATTAGATGAAAGGATTTATGTAAAACTATATTTCTTAGCACATATTTAAATGGTTATTTCTTTACTTTTTCTGGATGGAAATCCAATATACAGTTATTCTTTTTTCAGCCTCAACTTACTGCTCCTTCCTAATGTTTTGAGGAAAAGAAAAGGAGACTTCTATGCAGGGAATTCTGTGACAATGTCAGCTAGGCTGGTCAGTCATGCGAATATCAGTCAATCATCTGCCCATGACAAATCCAGAGAGTCAACAAACTGTCAACAAACAAAACATTCAATAATCAAGTCAAAACTCAGGTGAAGCTAGAATATTGGCCTGACGTGTCCCTATCACCACAACTGTCAGTGAGTGAAGATTCTGCAGCAACTCCAGCTTCAAGATTTCTTCCTTCCAGGAAGAATTATAAAGCGATTTAAACAAACAAACAAACAAAAGATTCCCCCCTATCTTGGAATCCTCCCCCAAGCCGCCCAACACAAACTTAGGACCTATGATGAGCCTTTTTCTGTTAACATCACTTTTTCCCGCTGTGTGATCTTCCCCCAAAAAACAACTTGATGTAACAAAATTTGTCTTTCGATGTATTCAGGGTGGGTTTTGGTTAGGAGGGTGGGCATTGCATGTTTGTGTCTTCTTCTGGAATCTGTCACTCTCTCACATGTGAGACAGTTTCCTCTCAGGAATTTTGGCCACCATGTCTAACTTTTTATTTCCGTCTTTCTTACCACCAACCCATGATGAAAACTACTGAATATTTATTAGTACAAAACACTCTTCCTAATTTTACTCATTAATTTTAATATTTCTGAGTGAGAGACTGTCAGGAACTGTTATCTCTAAACAAGATACATCCTTTGTGCTGTTGAACCAATTGTAAGCTATGATAGAACTGAGTGTTCTCAGATAAGGTGCCAAATGCAGGCCTGGAAGTGAAAAAGCAATTTTCTTTTATGGTTCATATCATAGCATGTCAAAAAATTTTTAATTCCTTCATTTTGTCTCAAATAAAGAAAGGGTAGGTTGTGAGCAAGAACTCTTGTTTTGATAGCTTGAATCTCTGAAATACCCCCACAGGAATTCACAGAAAGAAAACCTAGTCAGAGCAATGTTTAGAAAATATGTTTGTACCTTGTCATTAGATCTCACATTTCTGACTATCACTGCCATAAGAATACTATATTTCTAGCTTTCTTTTTGTCTAATTCAATAGATCGCTTTCATTTGTGCTTTTTAAAAAGTAGTTTTTAAACTGTATTTTACATAACATGACACATAAATTGTATACTGTAGAAAGAATTGTCTGCCTTCCTGAATGGAACCATTTTAATCTCAAGAGTTTTATTATCTGTTAAAATCTATTTAAATATAGGCATTCAATTTTACATTACTTGACATTTATGGGAAAGCTATTTTACAGTAGCAGGTTTCTGAATAGACAAGATCATAACAAATATTCATGATTATATGACAGGCCGATTTGAAAAATATGGAGAAAGAATGACTTAAAAATTTTGGGCAGTTCATATATATATATATATATATATATATATATATATGAATGTATCCAATAAAACTGGATTAGAGATCTGGTAATACATTATATGAGCTTGATATTAACAGTAGCCTACCTATTTGAATTTATCATAATTGATACTTATTGAGCTTATTGTTTTGGAAATATAGCTGCACTATTTAATATCAAAAATGAGGAATAGAGGTATTCTTCATGTGACATTTTCATTTGGTAATTTAGGTATTTTTAAGTAGAAAATAATAGCAACTTTTGTAGCTGAATTGGTGGGAAAGACAATTTAAACATATACCATGATCTATCCAAAGGTTTGAAGGTCTTTCAGTTTTTATATCAATGATACAGAAATACAAAGGCTAGGAAAAACTTTAGATGTGGAAAGAGAATTTTTTGAGCATTTGCTCAAATCACCTGCATCCATTAGGATTAAAAGGAACTGGGAAAATGAGCTTCTATAATTAGAGTTTCCTACAACTGGCCTTATGCATCTGACGCAAGACAACTCAAACTGGGATTTTTTATGAAAAAGAAAAAAATCGCCACAAGCTTTTAAATTACACAGAAGAATCTGCATGAAACTTCTATCCATCAAATGGCCACTGAAAAATGAGGTAATTACCTAAAATAATTTGCATGTTAAGAGCTAATACAGTATTACAAAGTAAAGTCCAGTTGTGAAAGCAATGCATAATTTCCTGATTAATGTCTCATGCACAATATTCTTCCATGCTCTGTCAGAGTCTAAATAACAATATGGTCAATCAATCAAATTTTTAAAAAAAGGACTCAGAGAAGAAATGAGTTCAGCTCTAATAAATCATGATTTGAACTCAGTGAAATTTAGAGTTATGACACCTAATCACAGTATATTGTGTTTTTAAGGCAATACATTTAGTTCTTAATTGGTATAATTATAGATTTTCAGTGATTCAAGATTAGTGTGTGAAGGCAAAAAAATCATTTTTAAAGCTTGTAAAATGTCATCTATTAAGTTACTGAAGAAAGCCTCATATTAAAATATCAATCTGTAACACACAGCTCTGCCAAAACTTATGATTTGAGCGATATTTAGTCAGGAATGTCAGCGGAGCAACATTGCCAAATTTCATACAGAAAGACTAGGAAACATTTCTCTTATTGCAAAGTAGAAACATTGCTTCTAGAAGTAGAATTAATCTCCTCTGTCACCGAACGCAGGTGTCGTGATAAACAAAGGAGAAGGAGCAGGTGAGGTGCAGTCACTCTAATAATACAAAGAAGGTAACTGTGAGTTCTGGCTCGTGCCATTGATTAACAGATTCAAAATAGACTTTCTGTCCACTCTTCCTCTTCAGTCTTTGTGTAAATGTTGAGACTCTTTAGAATATTAACACTATCTGTGGGACTTAGCAGGATTTTTCTTTGTTGGGAAAAAAATAAGGAGGGATGGGGAGGAGAGGGATGTTTACTTCAAGACAAAGTGGTTCTTCTGTTATTCTTGGGGGTGGGGAATACAGAAATACCAAAAATATGGTCAGGGATATTTTGACCCAGCTGAATGACACCCATCTTTTTACTTCTCAGGAATAAATACACTAATATTTGACCCTTGAAGAAGGCAAGCTGTGACATGTGACGGGCTCCTCTAACGGGGCCTACGATTTTGTTACCATAGCCTTTGGTAAGTCACCTAGAAGGAACCCAAGCACTGCCACCCTAAGTTGACCAGAGAGCACTTGAAACGCCCACCCCTACCCCAGCACAGCAGCATCTGGGGCATCAGCCCTGCTACTGCTAACAATCGGTTCCCCTGGACTTTTCCAGGCTCATCCTTGGGTCACCATTATTGGAAGCTTGTCCTTGGCATGTGGCCACAGCTTGGGGTACCCTTCATGGACCTCTCCCTTCATGATCCAGAAAGAGAAGTACTGCTGTGGTCAAGCACCGGGATGGTCCCTCTCAGATTTGTGCTGAGACAAACCTATTGTGTCGAGGATTCTTTCCTCCTTCACTTTCTTTTCCTCCTTTGGTCCTAACATATCTAACCTCTTTCAGGACTGTTTTATAATCAGAAAGCTGAGGACAGTTACCTAAAACCTCTGAGTAGGTGAATGAAGCTGTTGATAAGACAAACGTAAGTGATTAGCATTATCATAAACCAGTGATGAGGTGGGCCAGGGATGTAGCTCAGTGGCACAGCACTTGCCTGGCCAGCTCAAGGTCCTGAGTTTGACTCCCAGTACAAAAAATAAAAAAGAACTAGTGATGACTACTTATCTCAGGTACTGGTACTGGTTACTGCTAAGTTTACAAAGCATAAATACTCAGTTTTGTCATTAGGTCTGCCATTTAATCTCATATGTTAATTCCCTAAACTCTAAAATGGAATAACACACCCATCACATAGATTTCTTATGAGAATTAAATGAATGAGGGACCAACAGGCCCTAAAACATAAGTGCTCAACAGTTTAGTACATCACTTATTGATAGCTCCATGCAGCCATTCAAATTCCAATTTAAGTTCAATTAAATTTAAAGTGTCACATGAATCACACTTCATGTGTTCAATGTTCATATTTAACTAGAATTTCTCAGATTAGAATATTTCTATCATCTCAAAAAAATTCTAATCAATATAGACAAAAAAGACAAAGGAAAACACATTCATTCAGTCATTGGCAAAATGGGGTGGAAAGGATGGGGGAAAATGCAGTTTTGAGAAGATACTGAAGTTGTACTATATGTAACTTCACATTGGCTCTGATTGTTTTGGGCATAATTTCATTATGTCTAGAACCATAATTTTTACATTTATAAAATTAATAATTAAAAACATTTAAAATTTGTGTCATACTGACCGGATAGCAAGGAATGTGCCTGTCGTACTACCAGTTCAGGAGAATCAGGTAGAATTCTCTCAATAACTCAATTGAAAAAAAAAAAATCTATACAACTGTGAGTGATCCACTGATGAAACAAATTGTAAACCTTTGTAAATCTAAATTCTTCTTTTATGATTAAAGTGAAACAATCCCCTAAGTCACAACTAATCACTGTGTCGCTGTCACCAATTATCCTAGTTTTTGGACTATTTAAAATCTACAGTCTTAGGACTTTCAGGGACATCTAAAGTCACAGCATGTGCAACTGCTCCTGAATCCTGGCTCCTCCTTATCCTGTTGGGGCATCTTCTATTTTTCTCGTGTAACATTCCTGACCCTGAATAAAGTGTGATTTGCTATTTCAAGCCTTTAAAAATTATTATGTATACTCTGCAGTCTTGCTAATGCTTATTTTCCTGAAGTACTTAATATTCTAAATCTTTCTAAAAACATTTCAATTTTGGTGAATTTTTCCCCTTCATTTCTCTCTTCTTTTCCTTTTTTTTTTTTTTTTTTGGTGCCAAACTAACAGTAAATTAATTGTTTGGCTTGACTATAAATTCTTTAAAGTTTCATTCTTAGCATAACATTTATAATGGATAAATTTTAACATGTCACTTACAGCATTTTATTTATCTAGACACCCCTTTATAAGTATTGAATTATTAATTAAGGTATGTAAGTAAGATGCTAAGAATTAAGATAGTGTTGGAAAAAAACGTTGAAAATAAAAGAAAATAAGATTCACATATAATTAAAATAAGTTTTATGCTGGGTATGGAGTCACACACCTGTAATCACAGCACTAGGGAGGCTGAGGCAATAATGAGTCCAAGGCCAGCCTGAATTCCATGGGAGAACTTGCCAGACAAGCAAATAAAAAACAAGTTATCCACCAGCTGTTGGGGCTTACACCTGTAATTTCATCACTCAGGAGGCTGAGGCAAGAGACTGTTGCAATACTTCTCTCCATGTTTGGAATTTTTGGTGAAATTTTTGATGTATATGAGCAGTGGAGTATTATTATCTGCAGACTCTGCTCTGTAGGGAAGGGATTTAGGTGAAGTATGCAATTCTAAAGTTCTACACAAGGAGTCAATGTCAATGTCATGTGTAATGCAAAAACCCTGTGTTCTCTAATGATTTGGTTCATTATCATCTTTAGTTGATGTATTTGTCTAATACCAGTTACAATTAGGACCACACCTGGCATGTAAACTAACATTTTAAAAAGTTTATAAAAAGACAAGTAAAATTACGCTGGCTATGCAAATTGCAAATTAGAATATCTCTATGTCAGAAAAGTCACAGGATTATGCTCTTTTCTCTTTGCTGTAAAAGTTGAAATTTACTAAATATTAAATGACCATCTACAATTTAGAAATGTGAAGAAAAACTAAAGATTATTTTTTGTTTTCCCACATTTTAATTACTGATTATTGGTTATATAGATTAATGGGCTTCCTTTTGACAGTTTTGTATATGAACATACATTCTTTAATCATTCCACCCAAAATTCTTTTGAGCCACCATCACCTTAGTTTCATACTTTTGGGTGACTCAGTGTGTATAAAATATTTTGATTATGTTCTTCCATTACGCACCCCTATACTCACAACCAGTGCCCCCTTTCTCCTTTCCCCCTGTCAAATATTAGCCGATTCACACTTCAAATAGCATGTTAGGTTTATTTTTGAAAATTAGTATTTCAATTATTTTATATAATACATAAAGAAAATACATTTTATTTCCCCAGTCTATCAATAAAATAGTGTTTCAAAAAAAAAGTGTAAACTCCTTGAAATATACTAAAATTGTTTAAAAATATAATCCCCACTTCCCTTTGGGTTAAAGAAAATGACATATTTAACAATAATTATTTGATAGTAGTGTTCTTTTCATTTTACTTTCAAACATTCTTGGAAATATTTTCCTGTGGGAAAGTTCCAAATAATTTAAGTGAAAAAATTATGATCACAACATTTCACAGTACTAATATATTTTTTTTTATAAATGATGCATCTTTCTTCTTGTCAGTAGCTCAAACACATTTATTTCTGGACTTCAAGTGAATTTCTGTTATGTTTTTGAGAATGAAGTCATAATAAGAGAAACAGCATCCAACATTAATGATAATACCCAGTGCATCATCAAAACAGTATATTATTATGAATATGTGCTTATTTAAATCCTCAAACATCAAATGATGAAAATAATCATGAATAAACATTTTTATAACAATATGCATATTATATCAAGGTATTTATGAATATTATGTTATTTACTTCTCACAGTAATATCTATGAGGAAGGCATTATTATAATTTTTGACTGACAAGCAAGGAAACTTATACAGAATGTAAGGAATCATACAGCTAGAAGTAAAGGTACCAAGACCTTAACTAAAGAAAATCAATTTCAGAGTCCATGATCTTAACCAATAGATTGAAACACCACTATGAATAGTTGCTTTTATCTTTGCAATGAGAAATGAGGTTACAGATCTTTGGTTGCAAGTCAGAATTTAAACTGAAATTCTCAGGGTAAAAATTCTCAAGATTGTCTTACAGCCCGTAATGCACTGTTTTATGTTCTCCTGGGCATTCTGTATTTTAGTGTCTTACATTGTCTTCAATGATGACAAAGCAGGAATTCTGAAACATAATGGAGTAGAATAGAAATTGTGTCAAGTTTCTATATCCAAGGTGAATGAAAGTGGTAGAAGGTTTTTTTTTTGTTTTGTTTTGTTTTTGTTTTTTTTAGCTTAGTTTCTTTTCAAAGGGGTAGGAAAAACTGAAAGGAACTAGTATTGATTTAAAATTTGCTATACATTGTGTCTGCATTAATGATATCATTTAATGATATTTAAATACTTTATGACTCATTTTAATCCTAAGAACAACCTCACAAGAAAATAATACTATCCCAACTTGGATGATGAGTAACATAAGAAAGTTGATGTTAGAATAGTAATTACAACGTGATCTATTGATATTAAAGAGATTCCTACACTCCCGGCTCAAATGGTGCACAGTGAAAGTGCAACAGAGCATCAAACACTGAGAAATGCAAGGAATTAAGCAAACTTGGTATTTAAAAAAACATAATAAATTTCATGCCGTAAAAACATCTTTTTAAAAATACTAGTTGATTAAAATGGCAACTTGCCATATTATGTTTCAGATCTCAGAGACGAAAAGACACAGAATGACTTAGTTGCTATTGGACTGTAATAAAATTCAAGCAAAGGTTACAATTCCCTAATTCATTATTATTTCTTGTTTGGGTTGAGATCAGAAAGAGTTCCAAATCTTTCAGTAATAACATCATTATGAATGTCACTACTGATGCAAAGTCTTGATAGGAAAGATTACTTTTCAGATGGGACAATGAATATGAAGCATCACTTAGCTCTGTGCTATGCTTTATGAGCTGCGTCCCAGCTAAATAATGGCTATTTTTGCTTATTCATCTAAACACAAAGATGAAAATCATGATATAATTTTTTCTAAAAACTCCATACAATGAAGTTTATTTTTCAATTTAGAAATAATAAATGATAAAAATGATCGAAAACAATTGAAAAGTACTGAAAGATAAATATAATCATTTCCCTTCAAATCGTATTCTCTTGTTTGGTCACTAGTATGTATAACTTTAGAATGAACTTTTTTTTCTATGTTGTAATCATATACTATTTAGTTCTATATATTTCCAGGTACATCCATATTACATCCATTTTCTATAAAAATAAAATCATACTATATATTCCTTTATGGTTTGCTTTTATTTATACAAAATATCTATCACAGGCATATTGTGCTTATGGGCCTACTCTAGGCTGTAAAAGCCCCCAATGACTTTATAAATAATGCAGAGAACAAATGTTTTCTGCTTTCATGTTAATAATGTTACTCCTAGAAATTCCTAAGTGTCTCAGTTTAAAAACTTAACACAGCTCTTCTACTAAAAAAAAAAAAAATTGTTTAAAAAACATGTGGGCTCGTTCACCTTTTGTAAGAGGGGTTTTTGATTGGTTTACATTTTTAACTATGATGAATTTAATCATTCTGAGTCTATTTCTTCACCAGGAAAATGAAGATAAGAATGCCTATCTCAAAGAGCTGTCAGAAAGATTGTGTTACTGGAAGAATGACTTTCACTCATGTGTCACTCAGAAGTTAAAATCATATTCACTTATCTATGTTGCACATGTGAGATGAAGTAAAAGCTTCCTTTTTAACAAAAAATAAAGGCAAAAATTAATCCACTTTTATTCCATGGACTTGAAACTCTTACTGTATTTAAACAAAACTTATAGATACTGCCTTTACTTCTCCTGGTACTGTATTATAAAATGTTGTCTGTTATAGAAAGATGATATACAAAAGTGAAATGCACTTATTTCTGTATATAGGAAACCAAGTAAAATTTGCATACACTTTAATACTCTTGCAGTAACATTTTGGGGTAAATATTGTTTTGCATTCAGAATCATAAACCTATGGCTAAACTGCAAGCATGTCACTCTGCATATTTTATCTTCTTCCACATCAATGATTTGAATAATGTAGAATAGGAAAATATACACTTGACATATTTATTGACATATATTTAAAAATTTCCCTAATCCTATATATGTATGTATGTGCATGTGTTCCTTACGTAACTTATTTTAGGAACTGTTACACATAGTAATTATTAACATAGTTATTGGACTCGATATGTTTGTTTACTGGACACAATCATATATCTGAAATGAGTGGTTTGTATTTAGATTCACTTGTTAATGAATATTATGAGACTTCCCATCAATATTCTGACACTTAGTTAGATACATTCAGGAATGGACATGTATAGTCACAAAGGAGATAGCTCCATCATGGTGGAAAAGAAAGATATCCAATTGTTCTCAATGATCTTTCGGTCCCTGCTTTTAATACTTTTGGAAAAACCTGGTTATGCAGTTCTGGGTCATTTTTGAGCACCTTCCCTCTACTTCCAACAGTGTCATTTCTGCCAGAAAGTGACTGTAGTTGTACAGTCACATGGAAGTGCCTATCTCTTTTCTGTCAACACAGGATAATAGGTCTGGGATCTCCCTCTACTGGGAAGTTCATCAAAGTCCATTCAGTCCAGGTATACTAAGACTATGAACATCCTTTTTGGGATAATACTCTATGGGATATGTTTGTTTTGCTGTCTCTTTGCTCATAGATTCTTGTAAAATAAACTTGCTTTTAAGTTTATCCAGGATGACACTAGTGTTGCTTATATATAAGGTCCATGCTTCCATTGTACAGCATTCATACAAAAATATTTATATTTCAGTGTGCACTGAACAAAATAAATGCCTAGTCAATCACCTGTGTGTTTGGCTTTTCTAAGTAGAGAAAACAGCAGTAATCTGCAATGGTGTCTTTCTGTTTAGCAAGAGTTCCCATTTGCTGAAAAAACACATCACAAACATCTCCTCTTTCTTTTTCTACTCCAAACACTCCGTGGACCCATTCTTCCTCTCAGTTCTCTGTGGATGCCTCGATGGAAGTGGACTGGAGGTCTCCAGGTGCTCCATCACTCACACACCGATTACTGGAAGTAACTAACTACATATTCTTGGTTTTTCCTACACAGACACCGCTTCTCTAATGTGTTCCCTGATCCTGCGCTTGAGAAGTGAATTTACTACCCTCTAAATTACCACACTGGGATATATTTGTTATAGGTTACTTTCATTCCAGCTTAACTATTTCTTTTTGGTGATCTCTTCCTCGAAGTTTTTGATTTCTTGAAAATTATGGATATGATAATGGTCCCAAGAGAAGAAAGTGCTATTTCCATAAAATTTACATTCTGACAGAAAAAAAAAACTGTGAACAAACAAATAAAATACAACTAGATCAGCGAAACAATATAGATCATATTATGCATCAGCAGGAAATGAGAATATTATAATGCAAATAACAAGGGTAAAGAATTTCTGGAAAGTAACTTGCAAGGTACTGAAGCAGAGCCTAAAAGGAGACAATTGTCATGGGAAGAGTTAGGCAAATAGTATGTGAAGGAAAGGCCAGGTCAGGCAGAGGCTGCATTATGAGAGGAATATTGGACTTGTTCCTGCAAGTTTAATTTACTTCAATCATTCAATGCATACTATAGACCTGAATGCAAAGTTCAAAGTAAACTCTGTTTGGAGAGAAAAAAATAAAGATGAAACATAAAATATATAGAAAAGCATTAATAAGAAAAAGCATACTAATAAAGAATGATAATGTCCATAAAATGAATATATAAAACCTTAAAGTTTAATGTGGCAGTGCACACCTGTAATCCTAGCACTCAATGGTGGAGAGGCAGGAGAATTGCAAATCAGCCCAGCCAGAGTATAATGCCTGATACACTGCATCAATTTGAGAAGTCTAGAAGCTTAACTAAGTAATTCAGCTGTTCTACATGCTAGAGTCTAGAGAACATGCCCTTACCAATCTAGGATGTTCATTGTATCAATCTGAGAAGTTTAGAAATTTAAGTGATTCAGCAGGGGGCCAGCGTCTTTACTTTGTGAACATTCTCATACTGTGCAAGAGGAGGGCTGAGAGATGGTGTGAGTGCTTCACCCACCCCGGGGTAGGTAGTCTGCTTATGGTACAAGGGAGAAAGAGCAGCTTGCTTCTCACCTCTTTTGTTCTTGCTGCTTTTGCTGTCTTCTGTCACTTTGAAGTGTTGCTCCTGTGTTACACCACCCTGCTTTGAAGTCAGCTGATTACGGACTGAAACTTCTACAAACTGTGAACTAAATAATAACTTCTTTGCTTAATTTTGAGAGTGAGATATTTTGCCCTAGCAATAAGAGAAAAGTAAACAAGACAGGATAATGTAGAAACTTTGCAAGACTATCTCAAAATACAAAACTAAAAATGGGTTGGGAATGTAGTTCAGTGCAAACATTCTAGGTTCAATCCCAAATCCTCCTTCCCAATCTTAGTGGATGGATGGAAGCCTTTTAATAGAGTGACAAGGGAAGTTTCTTTAAATAGACAATGACTGACCAGAGCCCAAAACAAGCTGAAGGAATGAAAAAAGGTGAAATCTAGAGTGAGGTCATACAAGTCAGGGGAAAGAGCTTTGGAAACCTGAAGTCAAAATGAGTTTGCCTGTATGGAGAAATAACACGACTTGTATATCGAGTGCTAGAAGCCACCAGGATAGTGGAGCAAAGGAAGCAAGGTCAGTAAGGCCAGAAGATCTGTACACTGCACTGAGTCAAATATCGGATATAGAAGGGTAAATATAAGCACATAATTTTAATCCAAATTCTGTCTCCACATTACTTTCTACTTACATGGGAAAAGCATACTTTCTCAAAGTACTTCTAATTTCCAGGTGCAACTTATATTCACTTAACTAAGGTGTAATAATTTCTTCAGTCTTTTCAACAATAGAATCTTCTGAGAACTTTTTAAAAGTTAAATATTTCTGGCCTTCACCCATGAGTATAGAAGTCTAGGTAAGTATACATAATTTTTTTAAACAATCATGAGAAATCTGATGAGCGACCATGGTAGAAAAACCACTGTTATCTACTCAGCTGGTCTAATTGACCATTGTTCATACAAAATAAGAATTATCAGGAGGAAATAAACTATCATCAGCATGATTTCTTTTTCATTTTAGTTGCATTTTCATCACCAAGATTACCAATTGCAATGTGTGTTGATATGACTTTCAATCACATTTTACTGCCTGCATATTACTGAAGAGTTCTACATTCTCTTTTCATATTTGAATTGCATCACTAATGAAAAGATTAGTTTGTAGCTGATGAATACATTTTAATGGTAAAATATCTGAGAGTTATTTTCCTGATACTATAGGGTTTACAAATTATCTAGTCATAACCTAACAGACATTACATCAGGGTTGAAATATCATTAAGGTTGTTCTTACTGGTATTTCTGTCATAAATAATCTTTTAAAGTATAGTAATAAACCTGCTTAATTTCATGCTGTATGCTCAATGGTTACACAGTATTACTGGAAATTAAAATGCAGAAAGACTTCTAATGTTTAATATGAATAAAAATATAGGATAGAAACAAAATAATACTCAGTTATCTTCCAGCTGGTGCCAAGAATTCCAATACCAAATTGATTTAAAGAATAAATTGGTATACAATGACATGCAGGCTACTACATTATGTACATGAGTTTCGTGTATACTGAAACACAGAATTACATTAAATATGGTATTTTTGCACACACAAAAGGAACACTTTGCTGAAAATAAAACTAATCAGAGTTTCTCAAAATCAAAAGAAATGTCCCTTCTGAAACAAGTCTACTATGAGTACTTGACAAATAGTTTTATTTTTTGACTGAGATGGTTTGATGTAACATTTCCTTAATTAGCTTCTCCTTAAGTAACTTTTTAAAGATTATTATCCACACTTTAATATTCATAAAATAATGATCAATTCATATACTTTTTCAGGCATCATATTAGAACTACCACTATGGAATTGTGATTCTCAAGAGAAAAATTTTTGAAGATAAAGTACAGTGGGATATTTCAATGTGAAATAGTGAAACTGTCTTGCTTTTAAAAATGTTTATGCTTCTTAGACTATTAAAATAATTTGGAAGTTAAAATATTACCAAAGGAGGACATAGTTACTTTTCAAAGAATAAATAAGCAAGAATGTGTTAAAAATATTTGTGAAATATTGCCTAAGAATTACAAATGGTATAGTACCTGGCAAAATGTGATGTGTGGCCCTGTGTTTAACAGAGGCCATGCAAACTCTTTTCCTTTGTTAAAGACAGGAAGTCAGAGAGGAAGCATAAAAATGAAGATTATGCAATTTTTTCAAATACCATCTCTCATTACAAATTTTACTTTGGTGGCATTCAAACATATGTGTGGGAGACGTTAGAACATTTACTCTAAAAAAATAAAATAAAATAAAACAAACATGAGATTTCCCAAATTGTCAGATTTTGGCTGCTAAATCAGCTTTCATTTTGGACAGAGTAAAAGCTTATAGATTCTATAGCCATATTATTTGGTAAGAATTTGTGAGGGGGGAAACTGAAACTTCAAGACAATTATCTCAGTGACCAAATGTATAAAAATTCAGATCTTTCTTTCACAAATCAAACTGACCTCACAAAGTTTAAATTCATACTTTAAAATGTGGAACAGTCACAATGAATTCAAATCAATATAAATTTAAGGCTAGGACTTTATGTTATGCTAAGCAGTGCTGTCCTTGAGACATGCTATCTTAGAAAACGAAATGGAGAAGCAATTTATACACAAGGAGATTAAAAAACATGATCCAACGCTATGCACAGAACTTGATAAACTACATTTTCTTTTATTTACAAAATACACCTCCAAATGCATATGATTATTCTGCTGTGAGAGATTAGTTGAATTAGGCACTTCTGTAGAGCATGTTAGCACCACTGCTGGGATATAAATACCTTTAACCTTGACTTACACACCCTCTGCATCTTACATGCTTTGTTTTCTGTGCGGAACCTGCAAATTCCATCTCAATTAGAAAGTAATTTAATAAATCCTGTGTACCATTTATAAACAAATCTCAATCTGCAGTATTCTCCTTGAAAATAAGAAAAATTGGTTAAGATAAACATAATATGTTAAGATACGGTTAAGATATGGTTAAGATAAACATGAAGACATACATTAGGATTTCCCAATTTAAGTAATAACAGTGCAAAATTAGTTAGTGGATAAATACTAATTCCCTATGCCAATGTATGTAAGCTTTTGAATAACTCTTATAGACTGACAGCAAATTTGTTGAAGCAAATCAAACTTGTAGAAGAATAACTTTTCAGTGATGAATGATATTAAGGATTTTGTGCATGGCGTGTATTTGTCTGTATATGAGCTGCCTGAAAACTGAGTTGCTTTCAAACTCAGCCTTTTAACTGGAGTTCTGTGGCAGGGAACATGTCCAAGGCCTTGCATAGTAAGTCTGATCATATTTGCAAAAGGAGGACTGCTGCCTATCCTAGGTGAGCCAGTGGAAAGCAGGGAGAGTTGAATCTCATTGTAAAATGGTGGTAAATTGAGAAATTGTGCATATATTCCAAATAAAATATTACTAACAACTGACTAGAAATGCTAATATAATGAAAAGATATTTTATGTTAGAGAAAACCATCAATGAGTGGTGACTAGTTCTCTCTGATTATAAATGTTGTCGTTTTCTTGCGGGATCTTTAACATGCTCCTGAATAGAGTCTTTATAATACAGTAGGTAAAAAGAGTCAAAAATTTGTGTTAGTTTCTGAATAGGACATGGTTTAGAAAAAATGAAAAAAAAATACTTTGTTGGTTCTATTTGACTGAATTTTCAAAGGTCAAAAAAGTCACATTATTTCTGAAATGCAAACTCATTTTGAAAATGAACAAGCCATTCTTAATATATGATGCCAATAATCATTTATGCACTTTTCCGAAATCTGATAGAGATACTTTAAAACTTCAAATACGATGGAGGTACACTGATGTATCTTTTAAGATTATGTGGGAAAACTTTTAAATAATGCAAAGAAAATTAAATCAATATTGTTTCAGACATGGACTCATAAAGAAAGATTGAGCAAAATAATACATATTTGTGGTATTTTCTCAATCGATCATCCCAACACTCTCTACAGTCTTTTCAAATGCATAGTTTATCTCCTTCCAAGGTATAGATCCCAAATATCTTCACATACCTTCCATGGTGAGATGGTTTACACTAGGTATTCAACTTCCATTGTAAGCCAATAGCAGGTCATGCAACTGACTTTTCACATCACATAATGTTTTAGTTTTATATGTGGTAGTTTATATCCTCTGTATTAAGAAATGTACCACAGGGAAGTTTTTCAGAATGCATAATTATATATATTTTGTTTACATATGTTCAATAATATATTTTATTTACATATATTCTATAAAATACTTTTTATTTACATGCATTATATATTTTATATATTATATAAAATAATACATTTAATATTTTTATTTCTCATCTATAAAAATGAAATAATCACATGACTTTATAATTTATATGAACTTGTTTGCATTTAGATTTGGAGCTATTCTGAAAACTAAAATACATTGTAAACTTCTCCAAATCCATAGAATACAGAAGATGGATAGATAATACTTTAGCCAATCTGTACCTTCATTGTAGTGAAATAGGCTTCAAAGGATGATTATTTATTCACAAAGTTAGATTCATGATAGGGTGAATAGACAAGTATTTTTAAAAACATGTTAAAGTATATTTAATTCCATAAACCAGCATTCTAAAGATTTTAAAAAATGAATTGTTATATGTGATATAAAAATAAAACAATTCAGGCTAATATATTATTAAAATTTTAAAATATTTTATGATATATTATATTTGAAATATGAAGTTTTTTAATGTAGTATATTTAGCAAATTAAAGATGTACAGCAATGGACAGCCATGTTGAACCTTTGTGAGACAAATTGTACCATAATTTTAGAGGTAAAGCAACCTGGAGTGATCAGTAATTCATGTTTTTGTTTTTTATATTTTTATAGCTGAACTTTACTGCATTTTATGTCTTATTGCATCAAGACAAATATGCAAAAATAGCTTTTATACCCTAGAGAAATATCTCAATTAAATTTAAAATAGCAAAATAAACTTTTAACTCTCTGAGAATGAATGAGTTAAGAAATAAAAATGAGAAGCCTGCATCAGGGGTAAGCTGCCCGGAACCTCCACCGTGGGCCGCCCTGCCACCGGGAACATCGAGGAGGCCCGCCCAAGACTGAAAACTGCCCTGGACTGCTTCAGCTGGGCCCACCACCTGGAACATCAGAAGATCTCAGCGGGATCCAGTTAGTGTGAGAAAATTTGGAATTTTGCCCCCAGGTGGTGAACTTTGGACTACACTGGATTGACTGTATCAGTGTGGTGAGTATACCCCTAAAATAGAGGTGTACAGGGGATCAATAGGGCCAGTAGTAAAACCCCCTACAACTAACCGTATGACCTTGTTGTGTCTGAAAATAGTGTGTGTGATCCCCTCCTACACATAGAAAACACCAGGCAGAGTGAAAATGACAAAACGAAAAAGCAAAATGCAGTCTCAAACATATAGTTCACCAGAAGCAAGTATAGGAGACATTGAAATAGAGGACCCCAAAAGTAACACACCAGGAATCTCTGAAAAGATAGCAAGTGAAATAAAAA